>JAFEMH010004556.1:0-203622 GCA_022495995.1 Adenophora triphylla var. japonica | reverse complement strand
AATTTAAGTATCATTTTATAAAATTTAATTTTAATCTAGAAAAAATAATAATCATTCATTTAATTCATTTTCAAAATTTTAGATCTATAAAAATATAATGGATTTTGAAAAATAATTAAATCAAAAATTTAAAAGAAAATTTACTTTGAGACAATAATGGTCATTCAATCTATATAATATATAAAAGCGAGAAACATTTCAAGAACCATACAAATACGCCAAGTGGAATTCCAAGTGAGCTCTATGTTCACCAATTATTAGCCGTCATGTGTCACATTCAATGAAGAGTTTTATTTTAGATTTTGATTTAAACACAAATTTTAGCTTTTAAATCCAAACAAAATATTTTTAAACGTAATAAATTCAAACTACAGCGGTTCAACTACTTCATCCGAGAGAATGTGATGGTGGTAGAAAGTAGAAACATTGTCTTGGAGCATGCACTGATTTCTCTTACCATTATCTCTTAGATTAGATTTTAGATTATTAGATTAGTTTATTTTATTGGATTAAATTTAATTTGTTTAAATTGTATTATTTTCTCCATCCTAAAATGAATGATTTTTTTTCAAAATTTAAGACTCATTTGAAAAAATTTAATTTTAATCTAGAAAAAATAATAATCATTCTTTTAATTCATTTTCAAAATTTTAGATTTGTAAAAACATAATGAATTTTGAAAAAAAAATCAAAATATTTAAAAGAACATTTATTTTGAGACAATAATGGTCATTCAATCTATATAATATATAAAAGCAGAAACATTTCAAGACCATACAGCTCGCCACGTGGAATTCCAAGTCAGCTCTATGTTCACCAATTATTAGCCGTCGTGTATCACATTCAATGAAGAGTTTTATTTTAGATTTTGATTTAAACACAAATTTTAGCTTTTAAATCCAAACAAAATATTTTTAAACGTAATAAATTCAAACTACAGCGGTTCAACTACTTCATCCGAAAGAATGTGATGGTGGTAGAAAGTAGAAACATTGTCTTGGAGCGTGCACTGATTTCTCTTATCATTATCCCCCATATTAGATTTTAGATTATTAGATTAGTTTATTTTATTGGATTAAATTTAATTTAATTTAAATTGTATTATTCTCTCCATCCTAAAATGAATGATTTTTTTTCCAAATTTAAGAATCATTTTAAAAAAGTTAATTTTAATCTAGAAAAAATAATAATCATTCTTTTAATTCATTTTAAAAATTTTAGATTTGTAAAAATATAATGAATTTTGAAAAAAAATTAAATCAAAAAATTTAAAAGAACATTTGAACATACCAAAAGTGTCGAGTTGGGCCAAACGAGTAAAGCCCAATCATGGACAGCCTTGACTCTCACATTCTCAATAAGGCTGGCCCAATCAAAACAGGGCCCAAAGCCCATCTCAAGGATCAGTCGACTAAGCCCATGGTCCGGCCCACCAGGCCCCGACTTAACTTAGTCCGACCTCAGAATCCGTATTACGATTCGGGTACGAACCATGCTCTACTCCGACAATGTCGACCATTCTCTCGGATGACGACCTCGACCTAAACAACAAGTGACGACCTCGACACTCGGCCGTATTCGTCGAACAATTCTCATAACCACATCCCTACAAATCAGGGGCCGTTATAGACACGTTCCCACGACCAAGTAACTGCCGCTACAATCTCGGAGCACATGTCGCCTCCCCAAAAATACACCACTCTTGTCTATAAATACTTCATCACTACCAAACGGTGAAAGGTAACTGCCATTTTGTTATCTGAATTCATTATTCAATACATTTTGAGTAATATTCAACTGTGATCTTACTCTCACGCCCGAGCGTCTTCGCCGGAGACACATCCGGCTAGTCGTGGGTTCTGATTTCAGGTCAAGGAGTCAGGTGATTCGTCCTGCCACGTGGAGGAAGATTGATAAGCACAATTCCTGCAGTATCAGTTTTATTTTGAAACAATAATGGTCATTCAATCTATATAATATATAAAAGCAGAAACATTTCAAGACCATACAGCTCGCCACGTGAAATTCCAAGTCAGCTCTATGTTCACCAATTATTAGCCACCATGTGTCACATTCAATGAAGAGTTTTATTTTAGATTTTGATTTAAACACAAATTTTAGTTTTTAAATCCAAACAAAAATTTTTTAAACGTAATAAATTCAAACTACAACGGTTCAACTACTTCATCTGAAAGAATGTGATGGTGGTAGAAAGTAGAAACATTGTCTTGGAGCATACACTTATTTCTCTTATCGTTATTCCCCATATTAGATTTTAGATTATTTGATTAGTTTATTTTATTGGATTAAATTTAATTTATTTAAATTGTATTATTCTCTCCATCCTAAAATGTATGATTTTTTTCAAAATTAAAGAACCATTTTAAAAAATTTAATTTTAATCTAGAAAAAATAATAATCATTCTTTTAATTCATTTTCAAAATTTTAGATTTTTAAAAATATAATGAATTTTGAAAAAAAAATTAAATCAAAAAATTTAAAAGAACATTTATTTTGAGACAATAATGGTCATTCAATCTATATAATATATAAACGCAGAAACATTTCAAGACCATACAGCTCGCCACGTGGAATTCCAAGTCAGCTCTATGTTCACCAATTATTAGCCGCCATGTGTCATATTCAATGAAGAGTTTTATTTTAGATTTTGATTTAAAAACAAATTTTAGCTTTTAAATCCAAACAAAATATTTTTAAACGTAATAAATTCAAACTACAGCGGTTCAACTACTTCATCCGAAAGAATTTGATGGTGGTAGAAAGTAGAAACATTGTCTTGAAACATGCATTGATTTCTCTTATCATTATCCCCATAATAGATTTTATATTATTAGATTAGTTTATTTTATTGGATTAAATTTAACTTGTTTAAATTGTATTATTCTCTCCATCCTAAAATTAATGATTTTTTTCAAAATTTAAGAATCATTTTATAAAATTTAATTTTAATCTAGAAAAAATAATAATCATTCTTTTAATTCATTTTCAAAATTTTAGATCTGTAAAAATATAATGGATTTTGAAAAATAATTAAATTATTAAATTTGAAAGAAAATTTATTTTGAGACAATAATGGTCATTCAATCTATATCTATATAATATATAAAAGCAGAAACATTTCAAGACCATACAGCTCGCCACGTGGAATTTCAAGTCATCTCTACGTTCACCAATTATTAGCCGCCATGAGTCACATTCAATGAAGAGCTTTATTTTAGATTTTGATTTAAACAGAAATTTTAGCTTTTAAATGCAAACAAAATATTTTTAAACATAATAAATTCAAACTACAGCGGTTCAACTACTTCATCCGAAAGAATGAGATGGTCGTAGAAAGTAGAAACTTGTCTTGGAGCATGCACTGATTTCTCTTATCATTATCCCCCATATTAGATTTTAGATTATTAGATTAGTTTATTTTATTGGATTAAATTTAATTTGTTTAAATTTTATTATTCTCTCCATCCTAAAATGAATGATTTTTTTCAAAATTTAAGAATCATTTTAAAAAATTTAATTTTAATCCAGAAAAAATAATAAACATTCTTTTAATTCATTTTCAAAATTTTAGATTTGTAAAAATATAATGAATTACGAAAAACAATTAAATAAAAATATTTAAAAGAACATTTATTTTGAGACAATAATGGTCATTCAATCTATATCTATATAATATATAAAAGCAGAAATATTTCAAGACCATACAGCTCGCCACGTGGAATTTCAAGTCAGCTCTATGTTCACCAATTATTAGCCGCCATGAGTCACATTTAATGAAGAGTTTTATTTTAGATTTTGATTTAAACACAAATTTTAGCTTTTAAATTCAAACAAAATATTTTTAAACGTAATAAATTCAAACTACAGCGGTTCAACTACTTCATCCGAAAGAATGTGATGGTCGTAGAAAGTAGAAACATTGTCTTGGAGCATGCACTGATTTCTCTTATCATTATCCCCATATTAGATTTTAGATTATTAGATTAGTTTATTTTATTGGATTAAATTTAATTTGTTTAAATTGTATTATTCTCTCCATCCTAAAATGAATGATTTGTTTAAAAATTTAAGAATCATTTTAAAAAATTTAATTTTAATCCATAAAAAATAATAAACATTCTTTTAATTCATTTTCAAAATTTTAGATTTGTAAAAATATAATGAATTATGAAAAAAAATTAAATCAAAAAATTTAAAAGAACATTTATTTCGAGACAATAATGGTCATTCAATCTATATCTATATAATATATAAAAGCAGAAACATTTCAAGACCATACAGCTCGCCACGTGGAATTTCAAGTCAGCTCTATGTTCACCAATTATTAGCCGCCATGAGTCACATTCAATGAAGAGTTTTATTTTAGATTTTGATTTAAACACAAATTTTAGCTTTTAAATGCAAACAAAATATTTTTAAACGTAATAAATTCAAACTACAGCGGTTCAACTACTTCATCCGAAAGAATGTGATGGTCGTAGAAAGTAGAAACATTGTCTTGGAGCATGCACTGATTTCTCTTATCATTATCCCCCATATTAGATTTTAGATTATTAGATTAGTTTATTTTATTGGATTAAATTTAATTTGTTTAAATTGTATTATTCTCTCCATCCTAAAATGAATGATTTTTTTCAAAATTTAAGAATCATTTTTAAAAAATTAATTTTAATCCAGAAAAAATAATAAACATTCTTTTAATTCATTTTCAAAATTTTAGATTTGTAAAAATATAATGAATTATGAAAAAAATTAAATCAAAAAATTTAAAAGAACATTTATTTTGAGACAATAATGGTCATTCAATCTATATCTATATAATATATAAAAGCAGAAACATTTCAAGACCATACAGCTCGCCACGTGGAATTTCAAGTCATCTCTACGTTCACCAATTATTAGCCGCCATGTGTCATATTCAATGAAGAATTTTATTTTAGATTTTGATTTAAACACAAATTTTAGCTTTTAAATCCAAACAAAATATTTTTAAACGTAATAAATTCAAACTAGAGCGGTTCAACTACTTCATCCGAAAGAATGTGATGGTGGTAGAAAGTAAAAACATTGTCTTGAAACATGCACTGATTTCTCTTATCATTATCTCTCATATTAGATTTTATATTATTAGATTAGTTTATTTTATTGGATTAAATTTAATTTGTTTAATTTGTATTATTCTCTCCATCCTAAAATTAATGATTTTTTTCAAAATTTAAGAATCTTTTTATAAAATTTAATTTTAATCTAGAAAAAATAATAATCATTCATTTAATTCATTTTCAAAATTTTAGATCTATAAAAATATAATGGATTTTGAAAAATAATTAAATCAAAAAATTTTAAAAAAAAATTATTTTGAGACAATAATGATCATTCATTCTATATAATATATAAAAGCAGAAACATTTCAAGACCATACAGCTCGCCACGTGGAATTCCAAGTTATCTCTATGTTCACCAATTATTAGCCGCCATGTGTCACATTCAATGAATAGTTTTATTTTAGATTTTTGATTTAAACACATATTTTAGCTTTTAAATGCAAACAAAATATTTTTAAACGTAATAAATTCAAACTACAGCGGTTCAACTACTTCATCCGAAAGAATGTGATGGTGGTAGAAAGTAGAAACATTGTTTTGGAGCATGCACTGATTTCTTTTATCATTATCCCCCATATTAGATTTTAGATTATCATATTAGTTTATTTTATTGGATTAAATTTAATTTGTTTAAATTGTATTATTCTCTCCATCCTAAAATGAATGATTTTTTTTTCAAAATTTAAGAATTATTTTAAAAATTAAATTTAATTTAGAAAAAATAATAAACATTCTTTTAATTCATTTTTCAAAATTTTAGATTTGTAAAAATATAATGAATTATGAAAAAAAAAATCAAAAAATTTAAAGAACATTTATTTAGAGACAATAATGGTCATTCAATCTATATCTATATAATATTTAAAAGCAGAAATATTTTAAGACCATACAGCTCGCCACGTGGAATTTCAAGTCAGCTCTATGTTCACCAATTATTAGCCGCCATGAGTCACATTCAATGAAGAGTTTTATTTTAGATTTTGATTTAAACACAAATTTTAGCTTTTAAATGCAAACAAAATATTTTTAAACGTAATAAATTCAAACTACAGCGGTTCAACTACTTCATCCGAAAGAATGTGATGGTGGTAGAAAGTAGAAACATTGTCTTGGAGCGTGCACTGATTTCTCTTATCATTATCCCCCATATTAGATTTTAGATTATTAGATTAATTTATTTTATTGGATTAAATTTAATTTGTTTAAATTGTATTATTCTCTCCATCCTAAAATGAATGATTTTTTTCAAAATTTAAGAATCATTTTTAAAAAAATAATTTTAATCCAGAAAAAATAATAAACATTCTTTTAATTCATTTTCAAAATTTTAGATTTGTAAAAATATAATGAATTATGAAAAAAAATTAAATCAAAAAATTTAAAAGAACATTTATTTTGAGACAATAATGGTCATTCAATCTATATATATAATATATAAAAGCAGAAATATTTCAAGACCATACAGCTCGCCACGTGAAATTTCAAGTCATCTCTACGTTCACCAATTATTAGCCGCCATGTGTCATATTCAATGAAGAATTTTATATGATTTTGATTTAAACACAAATTTTAGCTTTTAAATCCAAATAAAATATTTTTAAACGTAATAAATTCAAACTAGATCGGTTCAACTACTTCATTCGAAAGAATATGATGGTGGTAGAAAGTAGAAACATTGTCTTGAAACATGCACTGATTTCTCTTATCATTATCCCCCATATTAGATTTTATATTATTAGATTAGTTTATTTTATTGGATTAAATTTAATTTGTTTAAATTGTATTATTCTCTCCATCCTAAAATTAATGATTTTTTTCAAAATTTAAGTATCATTTTATAAAATTTAATTTTAATCTAGAAAAAATAATAATCATTCATTTAATTCATTTTCAAAATTTTAGATCTATAAAAATATAATGGATTTTGAAAAATAATTAAATCAAAAAATTTAAAAGAAAATTTACTTTGAGACAATAATGGTCATTCAATCTATATAATATATAAAAGCAGAAACATTTCAAAACCATACAGCTCGCCAAGTGGAATTCCAAGTGAGCTCTATGTTCACCAATTATTAGCCGTCATGTGTCACATTCAATGAAGAGTTTTATTTTAGATTTTGATTTAAACACAAATTTTAGCTTTTAAATCCAAACAAAATATTTTTAAACGTAATAAATTCAAACTACAGCGGTTCAACTACTTCATCCGAGAGAATGTGATGGTGGTAGAAAGTAGAAACATTGTCTTGGAGCATGCACTGATTTCTCTTACCATTATCTATTAGATTAGATTTTAGATTATTAGATTAGTTTATTTTTTTGGATTAAATTTAATTTGTTTAAATTGTATTATTTTCTCCATCCTAAAATGAATGATTTTTTTTCAAAATTTAAGAATCATTTGAAAAAATTTAATTTTAATCTAGAAAAAATAATAATCATTCTTTTAATTCATTTTCAAAATTTTAGAGTTTTAAAAACATAATGAATTTTGAAAAAAAAAATAAATCAAAATATTTAAAAGAACATTTATTTTGAGACAATAATGGTCATTCAATCTATATAATATATAAAAGCAGAAACATTTCAAAACCATACAGCTCGTCACGTGGAATTCCAAGTCAGCTCTATGTTCACCAATTATTAGCCGCCGTGTGTCACATTCAATGAAGAGTTTTATTTTAGATTTTGATTTAAACACAAATTTTAGCTTTTAAATCCAAACAAAATATTTTTAAACGTAATAAATTCAAACTACAGCGGTTCAACTACTTCATCCGAAAGAATGTGATGGTGGTAGAAAGTAGAAACATTGTCTTGGAGCGTGCACTGATTTCTCTTATCATTATCCCCCATATTAGATTTTAGATTATTAGATTAGTTTATTTTATTGGATTACATTTAATTAAATTTAAATTGTATTATTCTCTCCATCCTAAAATGATTGATTTTTTTTCAAAATTTAAGAATCATTTTAAAAAAGTTAATTTTAATCTAGAAAAAATAATAATCATTCTTTTAATTCATTTTAAAAATTTTAGATTTGTAAAAATATAATGAATTTTGAAAAAAAATTAAATCAAAAAATTTAAATGAACATTTATTTTGAAACAATAATGGTCATTCAATCTATATAATATATAAAAGCAGAAACATTTCAAGACCATACAGCTCGCCACGTGAAATTCCAAGTCAGCTCTATGTTCACCAATTATTAGCCGCCATGTGTCACATTCAATGAAGAGTTTTATTTTAGATTTTGATTTAAACACAAATTTTAGTTTTTAAATCCAAACAAAATATTTTTAAACGTAATAAATTCAAACTACAACGGTCCAACTACTTCATCTGAAAGAATGTGATGGTGGTAGAAAGTAGAAACATTGTCTTGGAGCATGCACTGATTTCTCTTATCGTTATTCCCCATATTAGATTTTAGATTATTTGATTAGTTTATTTTATTGGATTAAATTTAATTTGTTTAAATTGTATTATTCTCTCCATCCTAAAATGTATGATTTTTTTCAAAATTAAAGAATCGTTTTAAAAAATTTAATTTTAATCTAGAAAAAATAATAATCATTCTTTTAATTCATTTTTCAAAATTTTAGATTTGTAAAAATATAATGAATTATGAAAAAAAAAATCAAAAAATTTAAAGAACATTTATTTAGAGACAATAATGGTCATTCAATCTATATCTATATAATATATAAAAGCAGAAACATTTCAAGACCATACAGCTCGCCACGTGGGATTTAAAGTCAGCTCTATGTTCACCAATTATTAGCCGCCATGTGTCACATTCAATGAAGAGTTTTATTTTAGATTTTGATTTAAACACAAATTTTAGCTTTTAAATGCAAACAAAATATTTTTAAACGTAATAAATTCAAACTACAGCGGTTCAACTACTTCATCCGAAAGAATGTGATGGTCGTAGAAAGTAGAAACATTGTCTTGGAGCATGCACTAATTTCTCTTATCCTTATCCCCCATATTAGATTTTAGATTATTAGATTAGTTTATTTTATTGGATTAAATTTAATTTGTTTAAATTGTATTATTCTCTCCATCCTAAATTGAATAATTTTTTTCAAAATTTAAGAATCATTTTAAAAAATTTAATTTTAATCTAGAAAAAATAATAAACATTCTTTTAATTCATTTTCAAAATTTTAGATTTGTAAAAATATAATGAATTATGAAAAAAAAATTAAATCAAAAAATTTAAAAGAACATTTATTTTGAGACAATAATGGTCATTCAATCTATATCTATATAATATATAAAAGCAGAAACATTTCAAGACCATACAGCTCGCCACGTGGAATTCCAAGTCAGCTCTATGTTCACCAATTATTAGCCGCCATGTGTCACATTCAATGAAGAGTTTTATTTTAGATTTTGATTTAAACACAAATTTTAGCTTTTAAACCCAAACAAAATATTTTTAAACGTAATAAATTCAAACAACAACGGTTCAACTACTTCATCCGAATGAATGTGATGGTGGTAGAAAGTAGAAACATTGTCTTGGAGCATGCACTGATTTCTCTTATCATTATCCCCCATATTAGATTTTAGATTATTAGATTAGTTTATTTTATTGGATTAAATTTAATTTGTTTAAATTGTATTATTCTCTCCATCCTAAAATGAATGATTTTTTTCAAAATTTAAGAATCATTTTAAAAAATTTAATTTTAATCCAGAAAAAATAATAAACATTCTTTTAATTCATTTTTAAAATTTTAGATTTGTAAAAATATAATGAATTATGAAAAAAAAATTAAATCAAAAAATTTAAAAGAACATTTACTTTGAGACAATAATGGTCATTCAATCTATATCTATATAATATATAAAAGCAGAAACATTTCAAGACCATGCAGCTCGCCACGTGGAATTTCAAGTCATCTCTACGTTCACCAATTATTAGCCGCCATGAGTCACATTCAATGAAGAGTTTTATTTTAGATTTTGATTTAAACACAAATTTTAGCTTTTAAATGCAAACAAAATATTTTTAAACGTAATAAATTCAAACTACAGCGGTTCAACTACTTCATCCGAAAGAATGTGATGGTCGTAGAAAGTAGAAACATTGTCTTGGAGCATGCACTGATTTCTCTTATCATTATCCCCCATATTAGATTTTAGATTATTAGATTAGTTTATTTTATTGGATTAAATTTAATTTGTTTAAATTGTATTATTCTCTCCATCCTAAAATGAATGATTTTTTTCAAAATTTAAGAATCATTTTAAAAAATTTAATTTTAATCCAGAAAAAATAATAAACATTCTTTTAATTCATTTTCAAAATTTTAGATTTGTAAAAATATAATGAATTACGAAAAACAATTAAATAAAAATATTTAAAAGAACATTTATTTTGAGACAATAATGGTCATTCAATCTATATCTATATAATATATAAAAGCAGAAATATTTCAAGACCATACAGCTCGCCACGTGGAATTTCAAGTCAGCTCTATGTTCACCAATTATTAGCCGCCATGAGTCACATTCAATGAAGAGTTTTATTTTAGATTTTGATTTAAACACAAATTTTAGCTTTTAAATTCAAACAAAATATTTTTAAACGTAATAAATTCAAACTACAGCGGTTCAACTACTTCATCCGAAAGAATGTGATGGTCGTAGAAAGTAGAAACATTGTTTTGTAGCATGCACTGATTTCTCTTATCATTATCCCCCATATTAGATTTTAGATTATTAGATTAGTTTATTTTATTGGATTAAATTTAATTTGTTTAAATTGTATTATTCTCTCCATCCTAAAATGAATGATTTGTTTAAAAATTTAAGAATCATTTTAAAAAATTTAATTTTAATCCATAAAAAATAATAAACATTCTTTTAATTCATTTTCAAAATTTTAGATTTGTAAAAATATAATGAATTATGAAAAAAATTAAATCAAAAAATTTAAAAGAACATTTATTTTGAGACAATAATGGTCATTCAATCTATATCTATATAATATATAAAAGCAGAAACATTTCAAGACCATACAGCTCGCCACGTGAAATTTCAAGTCAGCTCTATGTTCACCAATTATTAGCCGCCAAGAGTCAAATTCAATGAAGAGTTTTATTTTAGATTTTGATTTAAACACAAATTTTAGCTTTTAAATGCAAACAAAATATTTTTAAACGTAATAAATTCAAACTACAGCGGTTCAACTACTTCATCCGAAAGAATGTGATGGTCGTAGAAAGTAGAAACATTGTCTTGGAGCATGCACTGATTTCTCTTATCATTATCCCCCATATTAGATTTTAGATTATTAGATTAGTTTATTTTATTGGATTAAATTTAATTTGTTTAAATTGTATTATTCTCTCCATCCTAAAATGAATGATTTGTTTAAAAATTTAAGAATCATTTTAAAAAATTTAATTTTAATCCAGAAAAAATAATAAACATTCTTTTAATTCATTTTCAAAATTTTAGATTTGTAAAAATATAATGAATTATGAAAAAAAATTAAATCAAAAAATTTAAAAGAACATTTATTTTGAGACAATAATGGTCATTCAATCTATATCAATATAATATATAAAAGCAGAAATATTTCAAGACCATACAGCTCGCCACGTGGAATTTCAAGTCTTCTCTACGTTCACCAATTATTTCCGCCATGTGTCATATTCAATGAAGAATTTTATTTTAGATTTTTATTTAAACACAAATTTTAGCTTTTAAATCCAAACAAAATAATTTTAAATGTAATAAATTCAAACTACAGCGGTTCAACTACTTCATCCGAAAGAATGTGATGGTGGTAGAAAGTAGAAACATTGTCTTGAAACATGCACTGATTTCTCTTATCTTTATCCCCCATATTAGATTTTATATTATTAGATTAGTTTATTTTATTGGATTAAATTTAATTTGTTTAAATTTTATTATTCTCTCCATCCTAAAATTAATGATTTTTTTCAAAATTTAAGAATCATTTTATAAAATTTAATTTTAATCTAGAAAAAATAATAATCATTCTTTTAATTCATTTTCAAAATTTTAGATCTGTAAAAATATAATGGATTTTGAAAAATAATTAAATCAAAAAATTTAAAAAAAAAATTATTTTGGGACAATAATGGTCATTTAATCTATATAATATATAAAAGCAGAAACATTTCAAGACCATACAGCTCGCCACGTGGTATTCCAAGTCAGCTCTATGTTCACCAATTATTAGCCGTCATGTGTCACATTCAATGAAGAGTTTTATTTTAGATTTTGATTTAAACACAAATTTTAGCTTTTAAATCCAAACAAAATATTTTTAAACGTAATAAATTCAAACTACAGCGTTTCAACTACTTCATCCGAAAGAATGTGATGGTTGTAGAAAGTAGAAACATTGTCTTGGAGCATGCACTGATTTCTCTTATCATTATCTATTAGATTAGATTTTAGATTATTAGATTAGTTTATTTTATTGGATTAAATTTAATTTGTTTAAATTGTATTATTCTCTCCATCCAAAAATGAATGATTTTTTTCAAAATTTAAGAATCATTGAAAAAAAATTAATTTTAATCTAGAAAAAATAATAAACCTTCTTTTAATTCATTTTAAAAATTTTAGATTTGTAAAAATATAATGAATTATGAAAAAAAAAATTAAATCAAAAAATTTAAAAGAACATTTATTTTGAGACAATAATGGTCATTCAATCTATATAATATATAAAAGCAGAAATATTTCAAGACCATACAGCTCGCCACGTGGAATTCCAAGTCAGCTCTATGTTCACCAATTATTAGCTGCCATGTGTCACATTCAATGAAGAGTTTTATTTTAGATTTTGATTTAAACACAAATTTTAGCTTTTAAATCCAAACAAAATATTTTTAAACGTAATAAATTCAAACTACAGCGGTTCAACTACTTTATCCGAAAGAATGTGATGGTGGTAGAAAGTAGAAACATTGTCTTGGAGCATGCACTGATTTCTCTTATCATTATCTCCCAGATTAGATTTTAGATTATTAGATTAGTTTATTTTATTGGATTAAATTTAATTTGTTTAAATTTTATTATTTTCTCCATCCTAAAATGAATGATTTGTTTTCAAAATTTAAGAATCATTTTAAAAAATTTAATTTTAATCTAGAAAAAATAATAATCATTCTTTTAATTCATTTTCAAAATTTTAGATTTGTAAAAACATAATGAATTTTGAAAAAAAAATTAAATCAAAAAATTTAAAAGAACATTTATTTTGAGACAATAATGGTCATTCAATCTATATAATATATAAAAGCAGAAACATTTCAAGACCATACAGCTCGCCACGTGGAATTCCAAGTCAGCTCTATGTTTACCAATTATTAGCCGCCGTGTGTCACATTCAATGAAGAGTTTTATTTTAGATTTTGATTTAAACACAAATTTTAGCTTTTAAATCCAAACAAAATATTTTTAAACGTAATAAAATCAAACTATAGCGGTTCAACTACTTCATTCGAAAGAATGTGATGGTGGTAGAAAGTAGAAATATTATCTTGGAGCATGCACTGATTTCTCTTATCATTATCCCCCATATTAGATTTTAGATTATTAGATTAGTTTATTTTATTGGATTAAATTTAATTTGTTTAAATTGTATTATTCTCTCCATCCTAAAATGAATGATTTTTTTTCAAAATTTAAGAATCATTTTAAAAAAGTAAATTTTAATCTAGAAAAAATAATAATCATTCTTTTAATTCATTTTAAAAATTTTAGATTTGTAAAAATATAATGAATTTTGAATAAAAATTAAATAAAAAATTTAAAAGAACATTTATTTTGAGACAATAATGGTCATTCAATCTATATAATTTATAAAAGTAGAAACATTTCAAGACCATACACGTGGAATTTCAAGTCAGCTCTATGTTCATCAATTATTAGCCGCCATGTGTCACATTCAATGAAGAGTTTTATTTTAGATTTTTTGTTTAAACACAAATTTTAGTTTTTAAATCCAAACAAAATATTTTTAAACGTAATAAATTCAAACTACAACGGTTCAACTACTTCATCTGAAAAATTGTGATGGTGGTAGAAAGTAGAAACATTGTCTTGGAGCATGCACTGATTTCTCTTATCATTATTCCCCATATTAGATTTTAGATTATTTCATTAGTTTATTTTATTGGATTAAATTTAATTTGTTTAAATTGTATATTTCTCTCCATCCTAAAATGTATGATTTTTTTCAAAATTTAAGAATCATTTTAAAAAATTTAATTTTAATCTAGAAAAAATAATAATCATTCTTTTAATTCATTTTCAAAATTTTAGATTTTTAAAAATATAATGAATTTTGAAAAAAAATTAAATCAAAAAATTTAAAAGAACATTTATTTTGAGACAATAATGGTCATTCAATCTATATAATATATAAACGCAAGAAACATTTCAAGACCATACAGCTCGCCACGTGGAATTCCAAGTCAGCTCTATGTTCACCAATTATTAGCCGCCATGTGTCATATTCAATGAAGAGTTTTATTTTAGATTTTGATTTAAACACAAATTTTAGCTTTTAAATCCAAACAAAATATTTTTAAACGTAATAAATTCAAACTACAGCGGTTCAACTACTTCATCCGAAAGAATGTGATGGTGGTAGAAAGTAGAAACATTGTCTTGAAACATGCACTGATTTCTCTTATCATTATCCCCCATATTAGATTTTATATTATTAGATTAGTTTATTTTATTGGATTAAATTTAATTTGTTTAAATTGTATTATTCTCTCCATCCGAAAATTAATGATTTTTTTCAAAATTTAAGAATCATTTTATAAAATTTAATTTTAATCTAGAAAAAATAATGATCATTCTTTTAATTCATTTTCAAAATTTTAAATCTGTAAAAATATAATGGATTTTGAAAAATAATTAAATCAAAAAATTTAAAAGAAAATTTATTTTGAGACAATAATGGTCATTCAATCTATATCTATATAATATATGAAAGCAAAAACATTTCAAGACCATACAGCTCGCCACGTGGAATTTCAAGTCATCTCTACATTCACCAATTATTAGCCGCCATGAGTCACATTCAATGAAGAGTTTTATTTTAGATTTTGATTTAAAAAAAATTTTAGCTTTTAAATGCAAACAAAATATTTTTAAACCTAATAAATTCAAACTAAAGCGGTTCAACTACTTCATCCGAAAGAATGTGATGGTCGTAGAAAGTAGAAACATTGTCTTGGAGCATGCACTGATTTCTCTTATCATTATCCCCCATATTAGATTTTAGATTATTAGATTAGTTTATTTTGTTGGATTAAATTTAATTTGTTTAAATTGTATTATTCTCTCCATCCTAAAATGAATGATTTTTTTCAAAATTTAAGAATCATTTTAAAAAATTTAATTTTAATCCAGAAAAATTAATAAACATTCTTTTAATTCATTTTCAAAATTTTAGATTTTTAAAAATATAATGAATTATGAAAAAAAATTAAATCAAAAAATTTAAAAGAACATTTATTTTGAGACAATAATGGTCATTCAATCTATATCTATATAATATATAAAAGCAGAAATATTTCAAGACCATACAGCTCGCCACATAGAATTTCAAGTAAGCTCTATGTTCACCAATTATTAGCCGCCATGAGTCACATTCAATGAAGAGTTTTATTTTAGATTTTGATTTAAACACAAACTTTAGCTTTTAAATGCAAACAAAATATTTTTAAACGTAATAAATTCAAACTACAGCGGTTCAACTACTTCATCCGAAAGAATGTGATGGTCGTAGAAAGTAAAAACATTGTCTTGGAGCATGCACTGATTTCTCTTATCATTATCCCCCATATTAGATTTAAGATTATTTGATTAGTTTATTTTATTGGATTAAATTTAATTTGTTTAAATTGTATTATTCTCTCCATCCTAAAATGAATGATTTGTTTAAAAATTTAAGAATCATTTTAAAAAATTTAATTTTAATCTAGAAAAAATAATAATCATTCTTTTAATTCATTTTCAAAATTTTAGATTTTTAAAAATATAATTAATTTTGAAAAAAAATTAAATCAAAAAATTTAAAAGAACATTTATTTTGAGACAATAATGGTCATTCAATCTATATAATATATAAACGCAAGAAACATTTCAAGACCATACAGCTCGCCACGTGGAATTCCAAGTCAGCTCTATGTTCACCAATTATTAGCCGCCATGTGTCATATTCAATGAAGAGTTTTATTTTAGATTTTTATTTAAACACAAATTTTAGCTTTTAAATCCAAACAAAATATTTTTAAACGTAATAAATTCAAACTAGAGCGGTTCAACTACTTCATCCGAAAGAATGTGATGGTGGTAGAAAGTAGAAACATTGTCTTGAAACATACACTGATTTCTCTTATCATTATCCCCCATATTAGATTTTATATTATTAGATTAGTTTATTTTATTGGATTAAATTTAATTTGTTTAAATTGTATTATTCTCTCCATCCTAAAATTATTGATTTTTTTCAAAATTTAAGAATCATTTTATAAAATTTAATTTTATTCTAGAAAAAATAATAATCATTCTTTTAATTCATTTTCAAAATTTTAGATCTGTAAAAATATAATGGATTTAGAAAAATAATTAAATCAAAAAATTTAAAAGAAAATTTATTTTGAGACAATAATGGTCATTCAATCTATGTAATATATAAAAGCAGAAACATTTCAAGACCATACAGCTCGCCACGTGGAATTTCAAGTCAGCTCTATGTTCACCAATTATTAGCCGTCATGTGTCACATTCAATGAAGAGTTTTATTTTAGATTTTTATTTAAACACAAATTTTAGCTTTTAAATCCAAACAAAATATTTTTAAACGTAATAAATTCAAACTACAGCGGTTCAACTACTTCATCCGAAAGAATGTGATGGTGGTAGAAAGTAGAAATATTTTCTTGGAGCATGCACGGATTTCTCTTATCATTATCCCCCATATTAGATTTTAGATTATAAGATTAGTTTATTTTATTGGATTAAATTTAATTTGTTTAAATTGTATTATTCTCTCCATCCTAAAATGAATCATTTTTTTCAAAATTTAAGAATCATTGAAAAAAAAATTAATTTTAATCTAGAAAAAATAATAAACATTCTTTTAATTCATTTTAAAAATTTTAGATTTATAAAAATATAATGAATTATGAAAAAAAAATTAAATCAAAAAATTTAAAAGAACATTAATTTTGAGACAATAATGGTCATTCAATCTATATAATATATAAAAGCAGAAACATTTCAAGACCATACAGCTCGCCACGTGGAATTCCAAGTCAGCTCTATGTTCACCAATTATTAGCCGCCATATTTCACATTCAATGAAGAGTTTTATTTTAGATTTTTATTTAAACACAAATTTTAGCTTTTAAATCCAAACAAAATATTTTTAAACGTAATAAATTCAAACTACAGCGGTTCAACTACTTCATCCGAAAGAATGTGATGGTGGTAAAAAGTAGAAACATTGTCTTGGAGCGTGCACTGATTTCTCTTATCATTATCTCCCAGATTAGATTTTAGATTATTAGATTAGTTTATTTTATTGGATTAAATTTAATTTGTTTAAATTGTATTATTTTCTCCATCCTAAAATGAATGATTTTTTTTCAAAATTTAAGAATCATTTTAAAAAATTTAATTTTAATCTAGAAAAAATAATAATCATTCTTTTAATTCATTTTCAAAATTTTAGATTTGTAAAAACATAATGATTTTTGAAAAAAAAATTAAATCAAAAAATTTAAAAGAACATTTATTTTGAGACAATAATGGTCATTCAATCTATATAATATATAAAAGCAGAAACATTTCAAGACCATACAGCTCGCCACGTGGAATTCCAAGTCAGCTCTATGTTCACCAATTATTAGCCGCCGTGTGTCACATTCAATGAAGAGTTTTATTTTATATTTTGATTTAAACACAAATTTTAGCTTTTAAATCCAAACAAAATATTTTTAAACGTAATAAATTCAAACTACAGCGGTTCAACTACTTCATTCGAAAGAATGTGATGGTGGTAGAAAGTAGAAACATTGTCTTGGAGCATGCACGGATTTCTCTTATCATTATCCCCCATATTAGATTTTAGATTATTAGATTAATTTATTTTATTTGATTAAATTTATTTTGTTTAAATTGTATTATTCTCTCCATCCTAAAATGAATGATTTTTTCAAAATTTAATAATCATTTTAAAAATATTAATTTTAACCTAGAAAAAATTATAAACATTCTTTTAATTCATTTTCAAAATTTTAGATTTTTAAAAATATAATGAATTATGAAAAAAAAATTATATCAAAAAATTTAAAAGAACATTTATTTTGAGGCAATAATGGTCATTCAATTAGAGATAGAGGAATAATCATTATCCATTATCCCCATATGAGATTATCATATTAGTATATTTTATTAGCTAAATTTAAAATTTTGAAATTATCATCTTTGTAAGTCTTTTTAAGTAAGATTCCCAAATCATATTATCAGATTATATTTATTATTTTTAGCTTATCAAATCAGTATATTTTATTAGTTTAAATTTAAAATTTGAAAATTGTCATCTATTGAAAATCTTTTGAAAGTAATAGTTCTAGAACTTAATCTCTTTTTATAACCAGAAATCACTATCATTCATTTATATCTATCATTCTTTTACATACGTTTTCACGCATCTGCCTCTTCCAAGTTTGTCTTTCTTTTTTCTCTCAAATCCATTTTTTTTCAAATTAAATTTGTGCTGCATAGTTCTGATAGTGATTAATAATTAAATGATATTTCAATTTCTAACGAGCTATTATTCTTAGGATAGAAATATCAGTGCTTTACTAACATTTAATGTTGTTTACTTACCTTAATGTATAATGGGTTGTTAGATGTTATAACCAATTTCTAATGCATATTAACTCGGTTTGCATGCCATTTGAGCCTGCCTTCTTGATTGTTTAATGCTTGATTAATAAAATATTCAACCAAAAAGATACGAGTATTTATGATTTCCTAATTCCTATCAAGTGTACTAAGTGATACTTGGTGATGATAAAGAAATTGTTGTTAAGTCCGCGCCGAGCGTGATCTCGCAAAGAAGACAAGCAACCAAAATTCAACAAAGCTAACTTCATTATCCTAATTTTTCATTCTCCGCATTATGGCCATTGAAAGCTAAACCTCCACGGACAGATTTAAATCGATTATTTAATTTGATCATCTCAATTATAGTTTTTAAGAATATTTTTTGTTGTGATTTTTAACTTAGGTAATTGTCTTGATTCTTTTTTCTGTGTGTTGATCAAACATGTTCCATTTTTTTTATGAAACTGATCAAATATGATCCTAATCATTACATCGTTGTCAAGGTCTCTTTTTAGAAAAAGTATACTCCGTCCCAAAACGAAAAACTAAATTATTTTTCTATTTTTTTCTTGATTAACGATAAATTTAAAATATTTTGGTCATTCATTTTGGGATATAAATATTATTATATTAAACAATGTACTCTAGGCATTTAGTTTTTTATATACTACTAAAAGATATAATCACGTTAAAAAAACCTCAATTCATGAATAAGTAACACTTTTATGTTTAGTGAATCATATTTTGTGAGGTAATTCTGAATCTATATTTGTTTATATGATATAAAATTTATCTCTACTATGTGCATCCATTAAAGTGTAAATTAGCTTTTGGTATAATTTGTATAATTTAATATTTTAAGTGATACTTCTTTCATTTTGGAATAAGAATGTTGCAGTCATATTGCATGCTTATTAAGAAAAAAAGTGGGCAAACCGTTTGAGTAGCTTGAAGACTTAATTATCAAAAACACTATTTATGATTCAAGTTAATTGAAATACGAAGTATGTACGTTATGTTGTGGTTTTTTGTAATTATAAGCATGATAAGGGCAAAAATTGTCATTATTTTCCATTTTAAAATTTTACTCTAGGATGAACGTAAAAAATGACGAAATAGAAACCTTACTTACTTTGGGACAAAATGTGTATAATATTTTTATTACTAAAAATATTAAGAATCTTATTTTGAATTATTTCAGGTTGAGTCACAGGAATATAATTTCATCATGTTGTTTTTATAATATTTGATTATTAGATTCATTATGCCCGTCGAGTATCGACGAGTTACTTACTAGTACTATATAAACTACAAAATCAACCCACGTACTATTAATAAATTAATCAATCAACCTTAATCATTAATAAAAAGTAGTTTAACAGATATTAGAATAAACTTTTAAATTTAAATTGCCTCCAGGGGCGGACGTATATAAGTGCATGATGGTGCACAGGCACCACCAAATTTTTTTTTTTTTTTTTTACAAAACGACGTCGTTTTGATTAATTAAAAAAAAATGATTAATAGAATTTGGAAGTTGGAACGATCAGAATTCAGTACGTCCGTGTCCGTCTCCTACACCTTCTTCGGTTTCTCCGTCTGCGTGCAGCGTGCATCTCTCTCGGCCATCTCCTCCCTCCTCCCTCCACCGCCGCCAACCTCTCCTCTCCGGCCATAGAATGGGCGAACCAAACCCCCCTCCGCAACCCCCTCACAAAATCAAGAAGAATTTCTCAAATCAAAGGTAAATCCTAGAAATTTAAAATTGCTTTAAACAAAAACTCTTTTCTTGCATTAATCATTATCCAGTTGAGTTTCAATGTTCAAGCTTTCTGAGATGGAGTCATGGAGATGGGTTTTGCTGCAAAACCCATCCAAGATTATACGTGTAAGCCAAACAGGGGCGTGTAAGCCAAACAGGGGCGGAGGGAGTACTACTACTATTACTATGCATTAATATTAATGTTTTGTTTACATTTTTATTTTTATGATTTACATTTTTTCTGAGATGGGTTTATAATTTTATTTTTATGATTTACATTTTTTCTGAGATGGGTTTATAATTTTATTTTTATGATTTACATTTTTTCTGAGATGAGATGGGTTTTGCATTATCATCACACATTCATTTTGATTCAAGGAAAAATCAGTTTTTTTTTTCGGGTAATCATTTTGGGACAGAGGGAGTACTATGTATTAATGTTTTGTTTTTCATAATTTCTGTTGTTGTTGTGACTTGTGTTTGTTCCGATAATTAGGTTTGTGGAGTTGATGAGCATTTCATAATTTCTATTGGGTTTGTTCTGTTATTTTATATAATGTTGACATATTAAAATCTATTATATTTTTATATGTAAATGTATTGAATTTTAGTTTTGCGTTTTTTTTTTTAATTAAAAGTAGGCATCACCAATGCTATTGGTGTAGATCCACCACTGATTGCCTCCATAACCTAATAAAGCTTAAATTAAAAATATTTAGTTTACATTTAGCCCCTAAAACCCTCTGTCATTAACCCTAAAATCCTACGTCCTTCCGTCTCTTCTTCTTGTTACCAATTGTAGAGAAGCAGACCCACCCCTAACTCCACCGTCCCTAGCCAATCCTTCCCCTCTCTCTTTCTTTTATCTGAATTGAAAAAAACATAATTGAAGGTAGATATCTGAATTGAAAATAATATAATTGAAGGTAGATGTGGAAATTCAGTGCTAGCAAATATATCGATTGGCCATTGGAGAGCAAAAAATTGTCTGGTTGGTTTCTGATGGATGTTCTTTCACTTATATAAATGATATATCTTTAAATCTATTTTATGCTCAACATTGGGTTTTTTGATTGATTTTGGAGTGTTTATTAGTACATGAAATGGAATGAGAATGTCCCAAAATATGATTAAAAAGGTTACGAAAAAGAATGATCAATAACGAATAGGCAAATGAGGAAAGATTAAAAATTACAGAAGGACAAAGTTGAATATGATCTGAGCATTCATTACCATTGGATAGTACTCGTCGATATCTTTCCAACCATATATGACACGTCTCAATCGGCGTTCGTATGAAAAAGTTATAACCTCCAAAAGTTTGCTGAAAAATGTACAAGTCGACGAAACACGGGGAGCGCTACCCCCAATAAAGGGAGCGCCCGCCCCTCACCCACGAAGCAGCTTTTCCATATTCCTTCTCCGACTTGGCTTTTGAACCCGGTTTCCTAATTTTGACCCTCCTTTCTCACCCTATTATATAAATAACACCTCTAACCATATTTTTTTTTTATCTCTTCTTCTCTCTTATCACCTCTTACATATTAGATTATAGTTTTAATTATTTTGAAGATTCAACAACAAGATTTTATGATTTTGATTGTAATGGCCTTTCGTGGGTAAATACTTGTTCGTGGATTGGGCAATAACATTTGAGTATTTATGCTATTGTTTTAACTAGTCAGTAACCCGTCGGTACCCGATGGTGAATATTTTTTTTTGATTAAGTAAATAATTATTTATGTATTTTAAATGATTTTTAAGTAACAATATAAATCGAAATTGATAATCAATGTAGCGGATATTAGGAGTATAATTAATACAGAAAAAAGATGTTGACATATGAGGTAACGTGGAAAACCCTTGAGACAACTATCTCGCCGGCACAAAACCACGGGTGGTTAGGTCCCTGCCTAACCAAAAAACATTATTAAGATTTTAGTGTTACAACTTTGGAAGATGAAGAGATATGGTTACAATAGCGTGAGTTTAATAGTGTGTGTCTAAGTGTCAACATAATCTCTTCCATCTCCTATATATTTAAAGAAAAACAAAATAAAAACAAAGAAAATAATAAGAAATTGCAATACTTTTGTTTAACCACAAATTGTGCGACATAAATTCTCAGAGTCTGTCGAAAACTTCCTTGTAGACTACATTCAGCGTCTTGTCATATGTTTGAGCATCTGAATCACAAATAATAACTTTAAGTCCTCTCTTGCTGGTTACTCTGGAAAATGCTACATAAAGTTGTCCGTGACTGAAAACAGGTTGTGAAAGATATAGTCCTACATGGGAAAGAGATTGTCCCTGACTCTTGTTGATTGTCATAGCAAAAGAAACGGCAAGTGGAAATTGCCTTCTTTGGAATCTTACCGGAAATTTTGTCACATCTGACGGAGACATTATCATTCTAGGAATAAGCACCTTCATGCCAGCATTCTTTCCCGAAAGTATCTTGGCTTCGACTACGTGCTTATCTACATATATGTAACAAAATTAAGTATTAAATTATATGTATATAAAAAATAAAAAATTACTGTATTTACCTAATTGAGTGACAATCATTCTGGTGCCATTACACAATTCAGCAGCTTGATCAAGATTTCTCAAAAGCATTACTATGCACCCAACCTTCAGCTTAATAATGTGATTTGCCAATCCAGAACACTTGATAGTGTTTAGAAATTCAGGTGAGAATATATCTTCAGCACCATTTTCATCATCCTCATCCTTACAAATAGCATCAGAACTCATATATTCAACTTCGTCTCCTGAAAAGAGTGACATGACATAATCATTTATGTTATCGACAATCTCATTTGTTGGAGCAAGCACAGCTCTAGTCTGGAAGAATCCTTCGACATCCTTATTTTGCAATAAGTCAGGATATATAGATTCGACTATTTTTGCAATAGGATCTGAAGCCTCACGAATCAATATATCATCAAGAAGGTTAATGTCAATTTCCCCGTCATTATCTCCACCGGCAATACCATCTCCGACACTCAAGAGCCACTGAGCGAAATCTCTTATCTCTTCGAAATTATGAGAAGTAGAATCACCCTACATTAAGTTAAATATATACAAATTACTTAAATTGAAATAAAAATATTTAAGTAGATGAATAAAGGCTATTTAAGAATTACCTGCAATCTCATATTATGCGTCAATCTGAGAACCTCACAGTCATTCCATATTTTGGATGAACAGAGTGCAGCATGCACAATATCATACCTACTCCCTTTAGGAACAACAGGTAAAATCTGTCTGAAGTCACCACCGAATACAATAACTAAACCACCAAATGGTTTATTGGAATATCTCCCCTCGGGTGTACGGATAATATCTCGGAGGCTACAATCGAGAGCCTCAAAACAATGTTTATGAGCCATTGGAGCTTCGTTCCATATAATTAGTTTGGTTTTCTGTAGAAGTGTTGCCTCATCCGTACCCGACTTTAGTTTACTGCAAGTTGAGCTCTCGTTTACCTGTATCGGGATACCGAACCTAGAATGCGCGGTCCTACCTTTCGGAAGGAGCAATGAAGCTATGCCACTGGAAGCAACATGAAGAACAATATCTCTCCTGCTCCTTAATGCAGAACATAGTGTTTTCCATAAGAAAGTCTTTCCCGTACCACCATAACCATAGAGGAAAAACACACCACCGTTTCCTCGATCAACAGCCGACATAATCTTATCATAAACACTCTTTTGCTCGACTGTTAACTGAGGATGTAATCTGAAGTGCTCAACTTTCATCTCATCAATGTCATAAGATGTCTCGTCTAAAATGAGCTTATTTATCGCATCACCAATGACATTGCCCACCGGTTTAGGCATGTCTTTAAATTTATGGACTCTGCTGCAATTCTCGATCAGTAACTTCTCAATTTCCGCCAAAGCAAGATTCTGGACCTGTTCATTAATTAATTTCAAACCTGAAATTATAAAAAACAAAATAAATATATTAATATAGATAAATATATAGAATCATATTGTATAACTGTAAAGTAGAAATAAAATCATAATTGATATTTATTGTAAAACAAATATGTAAACATGGGACGGAATACCCGGATTATCGTGCATCCTCCGATACTTGTACTCTATATCATCAGATAATAAGTGCCAAGTCTTCTCCCATACCTCTCCCGGATTCGACATACTATTAGATAGTAGCAACATAGAAAATAGTCTTCTCAGACTATCGGGCAACCTCCAATGAATCGCTTCTATAATTCCATCAATATATTCCTTGTCATCATCTAATAATCCCAGAGCGTAACATGCAGATTTGAAATCGGGATGAACAATGCGATTTACAGTTCTCAAATCCTTGAATTCCATGGGACCTGCTACATGATTCAACATTATCCTGAGGTAATACAATTCTCCGCAATTCATTGGAACATGATAAATACGCCCCACTGCAAAACGTTTATCTTTCCTCGGACGCCATTCACGTTTAGTTTTATCCCATACGAAATGATGAGGAAATTCATAGTATTTATATTTTCGAGCCTCTGAATGAATACTGTTATACTCCATCCACTTCATAATTGAGATTCTTTAACTGTCGCTTTATCCAAAACATCAGGAAGAAAGTCTCCGTCCTTGAAGGGGATACTATGGTCACCCTCCAAGTGAAAAGCCAAGCGCTCAACAGGAGGGGTCCGATAATGTATGTCGAATCCAAAAATCCTCCACATAGCTTCACACGCAGAGACATATCGACAATCAATTTGCCTTTTCACCTCATCATTTTCGATTGCAAGGCATATCCTGTCGGTTCCCTTGTTTATATACTTGAACAAATACTTGATTGCCTTGCTCTGATTGCAGTACTCGACATTTATGTGAGCTTCGTACTTTAGCAAAAGATATGGATTGAATGGGACAACTGAACAATTGTCGAGAACAACTCCACCCTTATCAATTATGAAACCCGTGTCTCTTCGCCTATATACATGATACCCATTCTCGTCTACACGAGTGCGATCATTGAATGATTTAGGGAATTTCTTTGAGCACCTGTTGTGATCCATACACGGAGATTTAGAATTAGCAGCACCACATGGTCCATGCAACATATATTCAGCAACTGCCTCGTATAATCTAGGATATTTCTCCTTGTCAGGAATCTCAGCAATAATCCACTTGTCAATATCTTCAGGATTATGACCCTGATCTTGGCGGTTAAGAAAGAGAAGAATATGAGCATGCGGAAGGCCCCTCTTCTGAAACTCCACCGTGTATATAACTGCATGAATCAATTAACAAAATAAGAGGAACATGCTAATAAAAAAATATAAATGACAAAACAATAAGAGGAAAATAAATAATATTTAAAGATTTACTTACTTGCTTTTGGGGTGCCAAATACTTTGCCTTCCTTGAAATCTGCAATCATCTGATTAAGCTTCATTCTAAATACCCTGTTTAATACATCAGGCCTATCCTCAAGCCTAATGCCATATTTTTTTACAGAATCTCGTAATTTTCGGCCATTTAGGATTACACGTAAATGTAATGAAAAGTGACGGATACCCAGTCCATTTACATATAACGAGAGAATCCTGGTAATTTTGAGTCATCCACCGCTGCCCGTCGGTATAAAGGATGGCAATATAACTCGTCTCCCAGATGCTTCGCCGGTATCTCCCCTTACCGATGCATCCGACAGATTTTTATAAGTTTCCATCCGAAGAGTAGGCTGATTATAACGTATCCATTGAAGCCTCTGTGTATCCATCATAACATATGCATCAACCATAAATTGCCGCAAAGAACCGATCGCTTCTCATAAGCTGTGATCCTTCTCTTATCCTCTCCTGAAGTCGAAAAGATAAAAACTCTTTTATTGACAAACTTGATCTCTTTGCCTCGGGAGGTTTATTTCTCGGAATGTCTGTGAAATATCCATCTTCACCGTATACAAATAACAGAGGATAATGTAGAGGAAGGTAAGATTTATCAAATTCATGAATATGTTTCAGAGCCCCATTCTGCTTTTCAATAACAATGTCCCTGACATCACCCGAATCATCAATATCACCTTCAATTATAGTAGCGACCTCTGAGGCTGTCGGCATATTAAACGGTTTTCCATCTCTACCCCGCTTTCCTATAAGCCTCAATTTAATATCTTTCTTCATTCCAATATGTGCTCGGCCATTCCGTACATACGTACGTGCATAAGGGTTATGCACATCTATCATATTTTTCAAATCAGCAACAATTGACTCATCGAATAGAGAAGGCTTATCTTTATCTTTCCTGCTTGTGTGAAAGAATCAGACATATAAATAGAAGATAGTCATACAATATATGTAATATATATTATAATTCTCGAATAATTTAATAAAAACATACCTGAAAGCATTAATTCTATTTTTAACTTCATTATCCGTGTCATAGATATAAAGTTGAGAAAAACGGGGGGGGGGGGATGACCGTCATTAGGCAATAAAGAACCTATCATATGATCATTCTTTCCTTTCAATTTAAACGAATAAGGACCACGACCATTGTTTATGCCATGGTCAACTGCACCGGTCATTGAAGTGAATGAGAACATAGAATTGTACGCTCGAATATTGTCTTTATAATTTTTACTCTTTTCATGCTTGTTCTCTAAGAGATCACTCAATAACTTAGGTGGCTGCACTAATGGGTCAATCTGAACTTTTCCATTCAAGCAGCATAATGAAAATTTAGGCTGTGTTGATGCTTGCGTACTTTTTAACCTTTCATCATACCAGAACATCGTACCACATTTCGCACATTCGTACTCCGGATCGCCTATATCCCCATAAACTACAATATATTGATAAATATTTAAATTATGTTAGTAATTCATTGGCTATACAGAGAAAATAATAATATAATATATACTTGAGAAAATAATAATAATAAACACCTGTATTATATTGTTCGTCCGAATCTTTTTGCTTTCTACCGACGCGCGCTTTCTTGGATTTTTCCTTCTGATTTATTAACGACTCACTTGTTGTCGCATGCATGGGAGAATTATTTATTAACGCGGATTCTGTATACAAATGGAATATATGACTTAGTATTAATGACATATTTTATCATAAACTATTGAATAATAATTTGTAATAATAAATAGTTTTATTTAAAAATATCGAATGTTGAACAATTAAAAAAAATCATTACCTAAATTCACAGTAGGAGATAATAATGTTGTATTATTTGCTCTTTGTTACATTATCTGCTTCCTACAATGTCAAAAGAATGTTGAGAACGATTAATATATTTATTTTAGATCTTTAAAATATATAGTTGACTAATAAATCAAACATATAACTTACCGAGATATAGAATTTGTTTTTCATTAATTCAACTTCAATTGCGTAACCGAATCCATCAACATCCAAATTTATCTTTGAAGATTCCAAAATAGAAGCAGCTACCTTTCTTGGTCTCCCGATTTTTCTTTTCTCACCGTCTTTTAACAAATTTATCGTAATAGAATCCAAAGAAGAAGAAATAGTTTTTCTCGGTCGTCCAATTTTTTTTTTTGGCTCAAGGAGCGTGCCGTGGAAAGTGTTATGTAGACTTGATGCTATGCTCATAAATTTAGCTGAATAAGAAAAATAATTATTCTTTAATAAAAGATTATTAAGAAATTAAAAAGAAAAATAAAATAGGAAAAATATTATAAATTAACAAAGAAAATCATACATATAGATCCACGGTCGTGACTTGAATTAGGAGTAAGATTTTCATTTGTATGGTTCACACCAATACCTGTATATCAAGTATTATTATCTTAGATCTAAATTAATTAACAAATTTATATAAAAAAAATAACATTATATATATATATATATATATATATATATAAACAATTTTTTTTTTAGAATTTGTCTTTATAATGAAAATACTTCAAAATTGACAAAATTTAATAACATATTACCTTGAGCCGTAATACAACTTTGATGATTACTCGGTGAAATCAAATGACTACCCGATGATAAGTTCACTAAAAATAAAAATAAATTCATTTAAAATGATAGTAAAAAAATAAATATAAAATCATGCATTCTTATAATTTAATTTTATACACATGATATTAATGGATATGCTAAAATAATAATAAAGTAAATAATAAAATTACCATTAGAAATATCCGTCAATGGTAATCGTTAACCGATAATACATTGTCAAATTATCTCTTATCAATTTTTAAGATAGATGAATTTAAAATCATCACTTATCCATCCAAGTTTGAATTTTAGATAGAAGTTAAATGAATAATACTTTTTATTTTCAAATAATTCAATTTTCTATTGATTTCTAGAAACTGTATACGGAATTTATGGTTAAATTGTAATTTATTCTGGCATCTCTTTTAAATTTTGAAAATTACTAATTATTTTAAATTTTTGAAAATTACTAATTATTTTAAATTTTGAATTTCTATTGATTTCTAGAAACTGTATACGAAATTTATGGTTAAATTGAAATTTATTCTGCCATATCTTTTAAATTTTGAAAATTACTAATTATTTTAAATTGAAATTTATGGTTAAATTGAAATTTAGTCTGGTATCTATTTTTAATTTCAAAAATTACTAATTATTTTAAATTTCAAAAATTACTAATAATTATATCTCCACAATTATCACCTAAAGAGTTTGAATTATTCAAAAATTGTGCTTAAATTTAGGTAACCATTAGTTTTCAAAATTTCAAAACTGATTAAATCAATCAACTTCTAATTAAGTGGGAATTTTTATTTTAAATTGCAAATTAACTTTAACTAATAATATTACAATAATGCCCTTAATCAAGTCTTACTTGGAATAAAAATGAGTTGAAAATTGAATTGCTGACGTGGCCTTTGACGTGGCCTTTTCTGGAGCCTCTAAATAGTTTCGCTATATATATTATATATGATTCTTTATATATCGTTCTCATTCTTGTTTTTCTCAACATTTATCAAGATCATTCTTAGGTTGCAATTGTATGTTAAGATACTTTTGGCCTTTGAATCTATTTGGGTATATACCATTGCATTCACATGGATAGTTTATACATTGAACATTGTTGAGAAGATTAGATTCAATTGATAACCTCACGAAAATCAACGAATCTAGGTTATAATATTCTTATGATTTAAATTGAATCTATTGACCGTATATATCAACAGACCAAGAAGGAATAAACAAGATAAAGATATTAGAGTTTAATCTTATAATCGATTTAACGAAATATATTAATATCTTAACTCTATATTTTTGTGAAAGAACCCTTGAATGAGATTGAATTCCTTTTACATGATTTAAATAGCATAAAGTGATGATTGTTATGATTCTCAATCCATGAATCCCTTGTTTTCTTATTATCTACTTGTTTTATTTTGTTTTCTTAGGTTAATGATTGCTCAAATCAAAACCCCTTGGTTATTTGTTACAATAATAAAATATACTCATTCCACACTTGTTCATGTGGATTCGACCATTGGGGTTGTATACTACTACATTGATAAACTAGTGCACTTGATAGGTAATTTAATAAGAGGAAGAAATCCTCCATCAAGTTTTTCATGCTGTTGCTGGGGACTTGTGTCAAAACAAGTTAATTTTGTTAGTATATGCTTGGTCGACGTTCTTTGATTCCTACCTTGTAGCCATTGAACGACGACATTAATAAATTAGGTCGGTGTTTAAAGAGCTTTATTAAAAGAGGGAAATCCCCTCGAAAGTGACCTAGATCCCGGGTAGAGGAGGAATTAAAAGACAAGATGGCAATCCCAGCGGCTCAGACTATGCAGGAATTCTTACGTCCTAAAGTAGACACATCGATATCTTGTATTGTGCTGTCCGATGCAGTAAAGAATCTTGAGGTAAAGGGTCAATATTTTGCCATGCTACCTAATTATCATTGTCTTTCGACCGAATACCCTTTGACCTTTCTTAGAGATTACATGATAACCGTGTCACAATTCCGAGGTAAAGAGGGAGTGACTGACGAAAAAATTAGACTTAAATGCTTCCCCTACAACATGAAGGGGAATGCAAAGACTTGGTTGATGATGCTCGCACATGGGATGGATTACATGATGCGTTCTTACGCAAATATTACCTCCATCCCACATTGGTCACATTTAGACAGAAAATCATTAGTTTTACACAAGAAGTAGGTGAACCTTTTCATGAGGCATGTGATAGGTTTAAGATGTTGTTGTTCCAATGTCCTCACCATAATTTTCCTCTTCTATTTCTCAACCAAACTTTCTATGAAGGACTTAATTTGGTAAATCAATCTATGATTGACAATGTTGTGGGTGGCTTTTTAGGAGCAATGACACCGCAAGAGACTCAAGACCTTTTTGAAATGTTGGGAGCTAACTCCCAACAAAAGAGTACTAAAGGGAAGGTGAGAGGTATCCTTGAATTGGGCATTAATGATGAACATGCTAGGCAAATTATTGAATTACACAAGAAATTTGATATGTTAACTATTCGTGGTACTTCTTCGAGTACTAATGTTATTCATAATGCATGCTATATTTGTGTTTTACATACTCATGCTACTAACTTTTGTCCTAGTGGTGCCCTATTTGTTACTGTGAATGAGCATTTATATGCATTAAATGGGTACAATCCAAGGCCACCCAAAAACAATCCACATAGCAATACCTACAATCCGGGTTGGAGGAATCATTCCAACTTCTTATGGGGAGGTAATCAAAATAAACACCTTCACACTCCACCACATCAAGGGCAACTTGAGCCAAAGAAGGAGCCTTGGGAAGAGGCCATAGAACAAATGAACTTAGAGCGGTAACAAGAATCGAGGCAATATGAAGCTGACATAAAAAGCTTGAAATTCAAGTAAGGAAACTTGCTGAAGCTCTTCAAATCCACAAGCCCGGAACCTTTCCGAGTCAAGGGCAACAAGCGATGGCCATATCCACCCTCCGGAATGGCAAAGTGGTAAGTAATGAGGTAAGTGCTCCTTCATCTTCTTCCTCTCCTCCTAATTCTAAAGATGATGCTGAAAAGAGTACATGTGGATTGGGGGAAATCTCCAAAGACATTTACATACCCCCAAGCCATATGTACCACTGGTGCCCTTTCTCGGTCGATTGATGAGACATAAAATAGAGCATCAAATGAAAGAATTGGTGTAGATGTTCTCAAAAGTTAGCATTAACCCCCTCCCCTTACTTAATGTGATTAAAAACATTCCTGCCTATGCAAAATTTTTCAAGGACACTCTAAAAAGCATAGGTACGGAAATAATGAGATGTTGATAATGGGGGAAAGTTCAAGTGCCATTGTCCGACAAAACCTCCCAACTAAAAAAAAGGATTCCGAAAGTTTCACAATTTCCATTACTTTGGGGGATTCTAGTGAGGTGAATGCGAATAGTGTAAGTGGTTCGATTCAAACCGCGGTTTGAGATCGAACTGAACTAAACCATACGGTTTGGTTTGGTATTCAAGTATGAATGGTTCAGCTCGGTCTCAAATTTTGGCAAACCACATGTTTCGGTTTGGTTTGTGGTCTGACCCTCCCAGACCAAACCGAATCAAACCAAACTACGGTTTGAGACGCCAAACCAAATTGTGAGACCAAACCACAATACATAAAATATTCCTAACCCCCCGTTTTGTATCTTATTTAATATTTTCGTATATTTATTAAAATTTACTGTTAGATCAATAGAAGAAAACCTACATTACATAGACTAATCCTAACCCCCGTTGTGTATCTTATTTAATATTAATTTCATCATTTGTTATCGTCATTGCAACACATAAATAACTAAGTTTTCTCCACAATCGAAGATTGTAAAGTTTTTTCTTCTTTCGGCCTCTTTTTTCCTGTATTCTTTCTCTTTCTCTGACTTTCCTCTTAACACTCGCATCTTTCACCCTTACTCCGAGATCACGAAAAATTTAAAAAAATATGAAAATGAGTTGCGATTTGAGTCGTGGTTTGAATCGTAGTATAAACCATGGTCTGGACCGCGGTTTGAACCAAGCCGAACCAAACAATAGAGGTTTAGTTTGGTTCGATTTGAATTTTTTCATGGTTTGGTTCAGTTTGAAAATTTTCCAAACCGATTACTAGTGGTTCGGTCTGTAAATTATCCCAAACCGAACCATTTATGTCATGACCCAAAACCTAGGCACCAGTTTGGTCACATGTGGAGCACGTGGGGTTGGGGTGCGTAGCTTTTTATTTTTGTGCATTTCCTAATAAGTGAGATTTTTATGTGTTAGTTTAACATTTTAATAATTTATGTGATATTTTAAGTATGTTAATAAATTATTTTAATTATTTAATGTCTAAATGAAATAAATAAGAATTTGATAGTTAATATTTTAATTGTTGAAATTTAAATAAAAAGCTTTATAAAAGTTGGGGGGGGGGCTTATGTGTCAAAAGTGAAACTCAAGGAAGTTAATTGAAATAACTTGAATCCTGGAGGGCTAAAGTGAAAATTGGGTTTATAAATACCCTCTTCCTTCCCAAATCTTCCAGAGCCTGCGAGGGAGAGAAAGAAAGAAAAAATCTCTCAATCCTTTCCTCCGTCCCAAAACCCTTTTGATATTATATCTTTCCAAAATTCTTAAAAATCAACGGTTAATCCGTTTGGCGATTCGACGGTGGCAAAGCGATCAGGAAGGCGAGGAGAACATTTAGAAAAAATCAGATCATCTTCTTATTTCGGCATATTTTTTGGGTAAGTTATTATGATTCTTTTCAAATAATTGTTCATATTAAAATAAATGATGATATTACGTGTTTTAAATGATATTTGGTATTATGGGATCGATATATTTGGAATTTGGTAAATTTCGAATTTATTTGGGGTTTTAGGAATAAAAAAAGGAACGTGGATTGGTTGATTGATTAGGATGAGATTTGACTTGGAATGAGAAAGTGAAATTATATATGGCGTTATCGTGTTATATTTATGGTTGTTGGAATTTTGGTCAATTTTTATAGCTTTGAAATAAATAGGAAAGTTGGGTTTGAAATGAATATGGGATGGTCGGGTTAGTTTACTTGGTGGGAAATAAACAGGAAAGATGGTACATAAAACTTGATATTAGGTGTTATAAATGAAATCGGTAAAGGTTGAAACTTTTATTTGGGTGCTTAAAAAAAGAAAAGAAAATGAGTTGGGTTGAATTAGAGCTTTAGATGTCATGGCCTTAGGAATTTGGTTGGAATTGGTGGCGTAATGTTTAATGGTTGTTGGGATTCCTAGAACCATTTAGTTAAGTGGAATGATCATATGAAGCTCAATGGTGTTACAATGTGTTTTAAATGTTATGTGAATATGTTGGATCACTTGGCTTGACTTGGAAATGGAGGGAAACTAGTTTGGGATGGATGAGGAGGTAAAGAGTGAGATTATGGTTGGTGTGAGTTGCAAGGGATGGTAGATATGTTATAGGTTATGGAGTGAGTATGATTTTGGTTTATAAATGGTATAGATACTGATTTGGGTGGTTTGGCCTAGCTGGGAAATGAGGAAAATTAGTTTGGTTTTGGTTTGGAAACTGATGTTCAACATCAGCAACACTTCTGGTGTTGGGCACGACTCGTGCCCTGTAGCACGAGTCATGACCCTCAGCTTGGAGTCGTGATGCACAGTCGTGAGAATTTGGGCAGTCGTGCAGGGGTTTGGCACGACTCGTACCCTGGAGCACGAGTCGTGCCCAGGACTGGTTTGGGGTATAAATTTCAAACAACTTGGAACCTAAGCAATCTAGTTCGGATTTGATCCTTCCTTAACTATAATCCTAGAGTAACAGTAGTACTCTACAATGGCGTAAAAATAGACCAAAATGATATTAGAAAGGTCTTTAAATATTGCGTTGAAAATGGTTGAAAGCCTTGATTTAACAAGTAACCAAAGTTAATAAAACTTGGTAAATGATTATGGGACCTTTATAGAAAGTGTCCAATAGTATGACAAGGATACCTATGGTTTACTTTGTTTACATAGTGGCCCTATGTGATTATATATTCATGGTTATTGGTTAGATAGTGCATGAAATAATTGTTGCACTGCGATATTGGTTTTAGCAGGAGTATTAAGACCCTGTTATTGAATTGTTGCTATTCTATGCTGTTAAGTTATATGTGGCATAATATCATTGGATTTAGCATGTGTCTGCATACCATGTGATGGATTATTATGACTCAATAGTGTTTGTATATATGTTACACTATGTGAGGTATAAACATGAGTAATTGTACCATGATATATGTTGATAAACATGAGTGATTGTACCATGTTATATGTTGATAAACATGAGTAATTGTACCATGTATATGTTGATAAACATGAGTAATTGTACCATGTTATATGCTGATAAACATGAGTAATTGTACCATGTTATATATTGTTATCCCAATGTGTGGATTTGATTTCAAGTAACTGTTATGTGCTTGAATGTGAATATGAATGTGTTGAGATCAACTAATTATTGGGGGTATAATGGAATATGATCACTTATGAGAAATTGTTCCATAAGGTGCTCAAATTACATTATACCTGTGACCTCCTCCCCCATTGTGGCCACAGATGGGGGTTCAGTTACTATGGATATGCCTAAGCAGTTCATAGGACACTGATACCTTACATGGTTCCCTGAAAATGGGTCTTGTAAGGCGTGAATAGGCCTAAGCCGTTCACAAATAAAGTGGGTTTCATTCCCAATGTAGTACGACTTATTGTTCAGACGAGAAAAGGTAGTGTAACGACCCTAACCCTAGGCACTCATTTAGCATCATTTGTGTGCTTTTAAATAATATTATTAATATTGTGTTCAATTTTTATATACTTGATTTCTTATATTAGAATAAAATGATAAGGAGATAAATAATGTTCTAAAGGAAAAATAATAATTTAGAATAAATAAAGTAATAGAATGGAGTGAAAATAAAATGGACAAATTTAATGTTGTGAGTTGGGAGGATATTTTAATAGTTGAAAGAGTAATTGGAAAAGTAGGGAAGGGGGACAAATTCCCCTAATTTTCTCTCTTTTCTCCCAAAGTCAATCAAAACCCATACCTCCCCATACTCTCCCCCTTCTAACCGCCCCCTCTCCTTTATCCATTCATTACTCCACCTCCCCTCCTTCATCATCTTCTTCTTCTTCACTTCTCTCTAAATCAATCCAAGAAACCTCCATTGTTGAAGTCACCGTCCAAGACTTCCCTCAAGAGCAATCCTTCACCATTTTTAGATCTAAGAGTACATTTGAGCTTGGAGCATCTAGGAGACTCTATCAAGCTAAAGAAATTCATGATCCATCTCCTTAATTTAAAGTGAGTTATTATGAACCTTCCTTTCCTTAAATGTTCATAACTATTAAATGTTGTTATTGTTCTTCAAATGACTATTTGATGCTTTGAGGAAACTTTCTTGGATGTAAGGAATGGATTAGTGTCATGGAGGTTGTTGTTATTCATGAAAGTAGTAAAGAGTAGAAGTAAATGGGTTGGGTTGGATTAATTAGAAATCTTGAAAAATGGTAGTATATGGGGTGGAAATCTAAGTGAGAGTGATCTAGGCTTAGGATGTGATATCTTGGAGTTAAATGAGTTAAAATGAATTTAATAAAGTTAGAATTTCCTTTAAGTTCACAAATTAAAGCTCACTTGGTTGAAAAGTTGGTTTCTTGAGAATCATGTGATAAATGATTTAGATTTATAACATATTTGGGTCTAAAATGATTTAGTATGTGAAGTATGAAGTTAGTAAGCTTTCTAGGTATACAAAAAATAAAGGAAACTTGGTTGGGAACAAATGGGTATAAGTGATGAAGGATTTCTGCTTTTATGTTGATTCTGGGCTCAGGTCACGAGTCGTGCCCTGTGGCACGAGTCGTGCCTGAGGTGTGGGACGAGTCGTGACTAGAGTTATAAGGAAGTCGTGCCTTGTAAGGGACGGCATCTGCAGGAAGGCGCAATGGGCACGAGTCGTGCCCTGGGGGACGAGTCGTGCCCCGGCCTCGGTTTTTCACATCAAGTTTAGAGTTGTTCAAACCTAATCAAACTCGAACCAAAATGGAATCTCTTTAACCTAGATTAAAGTAGAATACTTTGGCTACACATTGACATCCTAAGTGATCAAAATGGAATTGGGGAAGTACTTTAAATGTTGCTTGGAAAGCGCTAGTTAACCTAGTTTGGTAACTTAGCGTAAATGATTCTAACTTGGTAAACTGAACTTGGATCTTCATAGAGACCTTGTATTATTGTATAAAGACCTTGTAGGATGGATTGATGGTATTTCCTTGCCTTACTTTGAGTTCATATACATTGGTTATATTATGCATAGTGTGTTGATTTATTGTTGCACTATGATATTGGTTGGACATGAGTATATTTACCATGTTGATATATTGTTATCCCTTTTTGTGGATTGTATTCAAGTATCTATTATGTGCTTGATAATGTTGAATACTTGTTATAGTATTTCTGTCGTTATGATATTGTTGTAGGATTCCCTACTTTGGAATTCCTAAACCTGTACATGTTGATACAAAGATTTATAGCCGTTGTGCTAATATGTTGGATACTTGATATAGTATTGCTATCTTCATGATATCTTTGTTGTGGTATGTATCCCTACTTTGGATCATACAATGTTTGGTTAAGCAAGTATGTTATTACGTGCTTAGTTATGTAAATCCAAATTTGGTATTGATTTATTTGTTTGTTGGACAATGTATGGAATTATAATGGCATCGAGCCAAGTTCATTATAATTCATACATTGGTAACCCAATTGTCCCCCTTGTGTGGGATTTGTGGGCTAGCATCTCCTTTTGAGGTAGATGGTCTAGTTTCACGGGGATATGACTGTGTGTCGTAATCCCTATGGTAATTCTTGTTCATGGTTCCGGGACCGCTTCATCAACTTCTTTGCTCGGATGTGTATATCCTTTTTGGAGTTAAAACCTTGGCTCAGTATCCTTCTAAGTGTTACTTCGTCGTACTTATGTGTTGTGATATATTCATAATGAGCGGGTCGTTGTTTCCAACCGGTATGGGACTGGCCGTGGCAGTGGAGCCTCTCGATAATGTGGATATGTCTTTTGATGTGTTGCATCTTATATGGCATATTGCTGCATTCATAATAGCTTGCCGAGATTTATTCTCACCCCTCTCCCCTTCTTGTTTTAGATTCCGAGACAGGTGGACCAGCCAAGTAAGGGCGGTGAGGAGTTTGGAGGTTATATTGTGGGAATTGTTGGGTTTGATTAGATTGGTATAGAAAGTGTACTTCAGTATAAATCATTTACGGGAATTGTATTATTAAATCTTCATTTATTGTTATAACCAATGTCTTTTGTAACTAAACAGTTTCGTACTTCCTAAGTTAGTCAACTATTTCTCCATTGTGAAAAGGTGTAGATTTATATTTTGAAAGGGTTATAATAATTGTATTTATTTTTAAAAGCTAATTAAAGATTTTAAAAGTTTAGAAATTTGGGTTAGTTTGAGGACGCTCCAGCTCGGGACACGTGTAGGTTCCGGGTCGGGGTCCTCACAGTTGGTATCAGAGCTCGGTTAGAATTCTCGGGTAGAGTCTAGCTGAGTGAGAGTGTGCGATAACTTACGTCGAGAGTTTAATGCAGGAATTTGTTCAAGGACAGAAAATGATATTAGCCAACCAAGGAATCAAGGAAAGGTGAGTTATGGAAAGATAGATTCCTCCACCATCAATTGAGGTATTTTACCTGTCTCAGGAGTTAGGGTTCATACTTTTATAAATCCTCGTTCGTTCGTTCTCATGTGGCATTACCTTTCGTTGTTATTTGCATATGACCTAAGAGTTGCCTTATGTGCTGGAGGTTCTACTCCGATGGGGTCGTACCTCGAATCATCCTTAATTATCTTGGTAGTTGTGATTTAGTGGGCATGTATTGCCGGTGGATTTGGTCGAGTACCAATCCATGAATCATCGTTATATTAATCTGAATTAATTGAGTAGTTGTTGTGTTTGAGGAGGACTGTCGCAAGAAGCGAGTCTCCTTATCTATGTTTGATTTGCCTCCGTGTATGATTGAGGCGGGTAAATTATAAATTGATGTTATGTCATATATGCGTAAATGTCGAAAGTATGGCCTAAGGAATGTGAAGGTTATTTGGATTGTGTGTTATAATTGATTTAGAAGAACCTTGAATTATCTCGTATACCGATAGTAAATGAATTGGTAAACTCTTAGTTGAGGTTAGGTGTATGGCCTAATTAAGAGTAGTTTATGGTTGTATAGTTGCATGATTAGTTATTCATTGGTGTCTCATAGTGAAGACTAGAGATATGAGACTAGTGTTGAAAGTGATAATCTAAGTGGTGTTTTCTATGTGAGTTTCAAAATAGATTTTCATCAAGTATCATACCCGGATGTTGAGATTTTGAGTGGCTATAAGGTACTAATTTGGTATTCGGATTCCTAGATAGAGGACACTAATTAGGATGATGGACTTGATGATTCATCTTGGGAAAGTATTTGATAAAGCGAGATAATTAGCTTAGCGACTCTCCGTAAGGATAAATTAGTACTATATTAGAAAAGGTGATACTTGGTGGTTAATCAAAGGGTTATAGAGATCTTAAATAGGTAACTGTGAAGAATAAGTATTCGTTAGCACTTGTTGACGATTTGTATGAATGATTTTAGAAACTAGTAGGATACTCAATGGTTATTAGTTGAATTTTCGGAGTGTTACAATTTCAAAGGTGGAAAATTGCTTTAAGGATACACTTAAGACAACATTTATATCTAGTATGACCATTTTGAATTGTGGATTGTGTATTAGTATGGAGAGGTAAATAGGGTAAATGCGAAGAAGTATAATAGATACGATTATTGGTGACTTAAAGGATCAACTTCGAAATTGGTAATGTATATATATGGTTTGTTTTGAGAGACGATTAGCATTTGATGAGAAAGGAAAATGAGGATGAATCTTATGGGAAGAAAGGATACTTTAGAATGATTATACCCTATAGGTCGATTTAGTTGTGTGACTCATATGAGGGATTAGTGTGATGCTTGAGAGATATTGGCGTTATGCGGATTTTGAGTTGTTGATGGTTAACAAGAAGTAAGTTAGTTTGCACCGTTAAGGTTAATTGCAATTTGAGGATGATTTACCTAGTTTATAATCTTAGTGATTGTTTTAGTGTTATTTATCAAGGATAATAATAGTATTGCGAGATTGTGTTTTCTTACGAGAATTCAACTAAGTAAAATATTATGAGTGGTGGCTACACTATAAATAGAAGTTAAACAAGAATAATATGTTAGAATTGTTTAAATGTGTTTTAAAACTTGGAAGTGTGTGTTGAACTTCGGTATGAGCAATTGTGCCCTTCGGGGATAATTGATTTAATAAGGTCAGTAAACCATTTTCGTGTAAATTGAAATCTGTGAGTAATTTAACTATCTACCACTGGTATGGGACGGTTGTAGATACTTAAATCACTCGAGTTATTTTGTCAGCTTATCAATCTTTTGAAATTTCTTAAATTGTGAGTGGTTTAGTTAGTTAAAACTGGTATGGGCCGGTTTTAAATAAATAAACCATTCAGGTCCTTTTGAATCCCTTTTATTTTATCCTTTGAAATTCGGAAAGATGTTGTAAATTTTTGAAAGACTTGATATTCTAAAGATCTAAGTTGTACTGAAGTAAGTAAAAAGGCAACCTAGTTTCCCCTATAATGATTTATTGTATTCAAGTTTTGATCCGAGAAATGATTTGATAAATGTGGGGTTATTATGGTGTTGGTCACAGTAGACTCGGTTTTGTTTTGGAGCTGGATCGGCTCCGTTGTGGGCGGTCAACCCTTCAATTTGAATATTGATTTGTCACTAGTCCTGAACATAATTGGAACATCGAATTGTGATAATAGAATGTTGACGTTAGAAGATTTATTAAAATATTTAGAGTTCTAGGTTGAACTTGAGAGTTTTAACACTATAAATTTTGTGAATTAGTTGCATTGGGAGTAATGAAGGGTATGTTATTTTGTTATAGAAAATTGAATTACATTTTCTACTCGTTATATATATAGCTTGATGAAATGTTATTAATAAAGTCCTCACATATGTTAGGGGATAGTTCGATTGTATAAAACCCATAGTGTTAAATGGATTAGATAGACATCGTTCGGGAAGGTCCTCTGGGAAGGTAGGAATGCTACTAAGTTTAACCTTGTGAAAAGTTGAGGAATCATTACTTGTTGTTGATGATATGCTACGGGCATGAACAAGGGATGTTAGTGGTCAATAGTACGTATGGTTACCAGTGGTAAGTGCGTATAATAGTAGTTATCATTCTAACATTGAGATAAAACCGTATGAGGCATAGTTTGGGAAGAAAATATCGATCTATAATTTGTTGGGTTGAGGTTAGAGAAGCAAGGCCTAAGGTAGATTGGCGCCAAAATTTGTTAATCCATTTGAAGTTTTAGAAAAGGTGGGTGATTTGACTTATAGACTGGCTTGGAGAAGCTTGTAGAGTATTTGAAGTTTTAAATATAATATCGTAATGTGTTTGGTAACATAAGTTGTAATACTTTTATTTATTTATATTTTCATTGAGATCGTGAAAATTCGAGTTGGTGATAATTGTATAGTATGCTTGGGTCTGTTAATGCAGACTGTGGGTGTTACCACAGGTGCTATCACTGGCAGTTGGGTGTTACCCGAACTGTAATGAGTTGTAATTTAATAATTCTTTCCATATTATTTTATATCCTAATGTCTAATATTATTTGCAAGATATATGTGTTTTTTGGTCCATATTTCAGGTTAATATATGGTTGGATTAATTGCTAGAAACAAGGAAGAAGTTGGAGAAGGAGTTACACGTAAATAGGAGATTTACGTGTAACTATAGCTTGGTCCATATTAATTGAAGAAGGAATAAAAACGTGGGAAGACCAAGTCATGGAGTTGTTGCTGATTAATTGAAGAGTACAATACAAAGAAAGCAAGAGAGTACAAGGTGATAAAGCATGGACTTGGGCTTCAAGAATTCGGTTGCTATTTTCTAGGGAAGTTGGCGAATGATGAGGAATTCAAGCCAAGAAATCTCTCCACTCCTCACACACGATCTGAAGGTCCAAGGCTGTTATTTTGGAGTAGCCTCCAAGGCATTGGAAGGCTATAAATAGGCTAGGTGTGTTTCATTTGAAGTAGGCCAAATATCAAACACACACACCATAGCACAAGAGAGACAAAGTTCTTTGGTTCGCATATCCTTCCTCCCTTGTGATTCTAGCTTAAACACTGAGTGTTTAAGAGAGTGTTGGCTAAGGATAGGATTTGTTCTTTGTCTCATTCAGTTCCATAGAGCATTATCATTGTATTAGCAATAGGGAACTTTCGGCTTTGTAATTTTTCTATATTGATTATAAAGTCTTCGCCATCTAGGCACACTCAAGTTATATATTTATATAACTTGAGAAAATTATATCTTGTGTTATTTATTTCCGCCGCACAAAGTTTTTATAAACTATTTATTTTGGTGTGTGTGTGCCGTCCGTCGGTGTGTTAACCAAGGTGTTGGGTAACATCTACGGTAACATCTCTTTCCAGTGAAGCCATTGACAATTTCAATTGGTATCGAGCAGGTCACTTGACGATACTAAGTGCTTGGTCTAGGTGTCATGGCTTATGATCCGGCTAATCCTAATAATAAGCGTCTTCTGTGTTAGATGGCTCGAATTATTGTTATTGGAAGATCCGTCTACGCCGCATATCAAATCAATTGATCTTCGAGCATGGCGATCTATAACAAATGGTTACTCCTTACCAATGTTACCTCGCCGATGAAGATGGTGACGTACAAGTCAAACCCGAATCGAATGGAACATGGAAGAGATCAACCAAGCTAGTTTCAATGAAAAGGCACTTAATGCCATTTTTGAGTGGGTTGATATGCATATTTTCAAACTTATTCAAAATGGGCCCACCGCAAAAGAAGCATGGGATATTTTACAACGTTTTTGTGAAGGTGATGGCAGTGTGCGTGAAACTAAGCTTAGGGGTCTTACTAGCAGATTTGAAAGATTAAGGATGGGTGAAAATGAAACTATTCCTTCTTATTTTGAAAAATTATTTGATATTGCTAATGAGTGTCAATTGTTGGGTGAACCTTTTACCAACAAACAACTTGTCTCAAAAGCAATTAGAACCCTTCCCGAGCGTTTTTAATATGAAAGTTTCATCTATTGAAGAGGCTCACAATCTTGCAACTATGGATATCAATTCTTTAATGAGTATTTTGAAAAACTTTGAGTTAAATCTCTTAGATCAAAGTGAAGCATCTAAAGGGAAAAATGTTGTTTTGAAAACTCAAGCCTCGAGTTCTTTGGAAGAAAACGAAGATGAGGTTTTTGAAGAAATTGATGAGAATGCTAGTGTTGCTTTACTTGCTAGAAAATACAATTCTATGGTTAGAAAGTATAACAATGAAAAAATGCAGGTGAAAGCAAAGGAGAAGCAAACCAAGGTCTATGATTCGATGCCAAAAAGGACTTTCCCATCTAACCCAAAGTCGAACCCAAGAAGAGCATCATCAGATCAGTTAAGGTTCTGGATCCAAAGCACATTGAATCCATTCAATGTTATGCTTGCTCGGGTTGGGGTCACTATTCCAATGAGTGTGCAAATACTCTAAGGAAGAGAGGAAAGAACCTATGGGTTTCTCTCGGTGATGATGAGGATGAAGGACCATCTCAGGAGGTAGAATCCGATCAAACAACCATGTTTGTCACAGTAAGTAACACGGAAAAGGACAGTGTTACCCAAGGTGTTATCCATGCCCGAGATAACATCCGTGATCACACCCGATGTATGATGAATTATGTGATAATAATCTTTGTTTGTTTTGTTAGCTCTTCTAACCCCGATACAGGAAGTACACAAGAGGATGAGCAGAGCAAAGATGATCTCATTTCCGGATTAAAAGACCTTTACGAGGCATTGCTCGTGGAATGGAAGAAAGAGAACAATTTGGTTAAGTCCTTAACCAAGAAGAATGAAGGACTCCGTGCCTATGTGACTCATATGGAGGTTCAAGCAACAAAGAGAGAAATCGAGCTTGAAAGAGTCAAGGGCAATTTGACTCTAGCCGAAACCACCTTGAAGAAGCTCAACACCGGATCTACCAAATTGGATGAGATCTTGAACTTGAGTACACCTCTCGAAAGCGTGTATTGGTTTTCAAGAATCTTTGAATAGTATTCTTTCTACTTTGTCTATGAATGATAATAAGAATTGTTTTGTTAAGGAGCGGTTTTTTTGACAAAGATTCTTCTTCAAAAGAACCATGTGACAAAGGGAAGGTGTGTCAATCTTGTCACACACTGGACATTTTAAAAATAAATGCCATATTGTTTCAAAAAACTGTCCCATCCCTTGGTGTTACCTCGAGGTGTTGCCTCAAAGACACGTGATAACACACCCAGTCGGAGAATGGTAAAAATTCAAAAAGGTGTGGAAACCAAAAGCTAATCTGAAATGTGATGTTGTGTACAATCGCTTTAAAAACAAATATTGAAGGTTCTTGGTACTTTGATAGTGGGTGTTCACGTCATATGACAGGAACAAAATTGTTTTTAAAAGACTATGAAACAATTCATGGGGGTAGTGTAACTTATGGTGGTGGGAGCAAGAGTAATATCATTGGGAGAGGGACACTAAATGTGTCTGGATTTCCAACCTTAAAGAATGTCTTACATGTTGATGGACTTGTAACTAATTTAATTAGTATTAGTCAACTTTGTGATGACAATTTAGAGGTGAAATTCAATAAAGATACTTGTGAAGTTTATGACAAGACTAACAATTGTGTGATGACAGGTACAAGATCTAGTGATAATTGTTATCTTGTTGAAGACAAGCAAGTATGCCATTCGGCAAAACTTGATAACACTACATTGTGGCATCAAAAGTTGGGATATGTTCACTTTCGTAACATAGAAAAGATTGTTAATCTAGATGCTGTCCAAGGCATTCCTAGTCTTGATCTTAAACAAAAAATTGTTTGTGAGGATTGTCTCAAAGGGAAACAAACTCGTGTTACCCATGGTGCCGCCCAACACAATGAGCAACACACTCGGTACTACACATTGTTTTCAACTCTTGCATATGGATCTAATGGGTCCACTTGAGATAGAAAGTTTTGGGGGCAAGAAATATACTTATGTCATTGTTGATGATTTTTCACGATTTACATGGGTTTATTTTTTAAGGGAAAAATCTGAGACTTTTGAAAAGTTCAAAATCTTGCACTCTAAGATCAAAAACATGTTTTGTGCTTCAATTTTTCGAATTAGGTCCGATCATGGGAGGGAATTTGAGAATGTTTCTTTTTCAAATTTTTGTGAAAGAAAAGGTATTCACCATGAATTTTCAGCCCCAAAAACACCTCAACAAAATGGGATAGCCGAAAGGAAGAATAGGACTTTACTTGAAATGACTCGTGTGATGTTATTTTCAAAAAGAATTTCGAAAAGATTTTGGGCAGAGGCACTAAATACGGCTTGTCACACAGCCAATAGAGTTTTTCTAAGACCCGGCACAACCATGACTCCATATGAAATTTTGAATGGTAGAAAACCAAAAGTTCATTATTTTCATGTCTTTGGTTGTGTGTGTTACATTCTCAATGATCGGGACTACTTAGCAAAATTGGACTCTAAGAGTGATAAGGCCATTTTTCTTGGTTATGCTTCAAATAGTCGTGCATATAGGGTATTTAATCTAAGGCTAAAAACCATCCAAGAATCCATGAATATTGTTTTTGATGATCACTCAAGTATTGCAGGAGAAAATGTTCAAGAGACACCCTTGGAGCTGTTGGAAGAAGTCGATCCAGAAGGTGTTACCACAGGTGTTACCACGAGTGCTAACTCGATAGTAACACGAAACCGAGCAGGGTGTTACCATTGATGAGATAACACCTCGTATAGCATCCGATTCCACCAAAGAAATGAAGATCAAGAAGGAGTTGAAACAGGGGTTCACGAGAATGTGAGAAGAGATCCTCCACCTAGAATCGCAGGGAATCATCCTACAACCCAAGTAATTGGGGAGGTGAATGAGGGTGTACAAACAAGACGTATGAATTCCATTAGTGACCGTGACATGGTAAGGTATGTGTGCATGTCCACCACATACTCAAAGGTAACATACTCTTGTTTTACTTCATCCGTAGAACCTAAAAATGTGATTGAAGCTTTAAAAGATAATTTTTGGATTCAAGCAATGCAAGATGAACTTGATCAATTTGCTCGTAACAATGTTTGGTCTTTAGTACCCCGTCCCTCAAACACTAATGTTATTGGGACAAAATGGATTTTTAAAAATAAGACCGATGAGTATGGAAACATTGTTAGGAACAAGGCTCGTCTTGTGGCTCAAGGCTATACACAAGTGGAAGGTATTGACTATGACGAGACCTTTGCACCTGTGGCTAGAATTGAGTCAATAAGACTTTTATTGGCCATTGCTTGTTTTCTTAAAATCACATTGTTTCAAATGGACGTCAAAGCAGCTTTTTTTAAATGGATACTTAGATGAGGAAGTTTTTGTTGAACAACCAAAAGGCTTTGAAGATCCATTTCAACCAGACCATGTGTATAGACTTGATAAAGCTCTTTATGGGTTGAAGCAAGCTCCACGTGCATGGTATGGTAGGTTAACTAGTTTTTTACTAGAATATGGTTTTACTAGAGGAGAAGCAGATAGGACTTTATTCATTCTTAAACATGGAAAAGAACTTGTCGTGGTTCAAATCTATGTTGATGACATAGTATATGGCTCTACATCAAAAACTTGTTTAAATGATTTTGTAGAGGCTATGACATCAACATTTGAAATGAGCATGATGGGGGAACTTAACTTCTTTCTAGGCATGCATGTTAAGCAATCAAGTGAAGGGATTTTCATCTCCCAAAGCAAATATGCAAGGAACCCGGTGAAGAAGTTTGGGTTGGAAGGTTCGAAGAGCTCAAAATTCCTATGGGCACTTCTCTCAAGATTGGAAAAGATCAAGTGGGAGAAGATGTTGATCCAACCCTATATCGTTCCATGATTGGTAGTCTCCTTTACCTTACTTCTAGTCGTCCCGATTTGATGTACAAGTGTGTGTGTATGTGCTAGATATCAATCCAATCCTAAAGTGTCTCACCTAAATTCCGTGAAAAAGATCATTAAATATGTTTCTGGAACTAGTGATTTAGGGATTTGGTATAGTAAAGATACTAATACTAATTTAGTAGGCTTTAGTGACTCGGATTGGGCAGGGGATATGGATGATAGGAAAAGTACAAGTGGGGGATGTTTTTACTTGGGAAATAATTTAGTATCATGGTATAGTAGAAAACAAAATTGTGTTTCATTATCCACAAATTGAATCAGAATATGTAGCAGCTGGTAGTTGTTGTTCACAACTAATTTGGTTAAAACACATGCTTGATGATTATGGTCTTGATAGCAATATTTTGACCTTATACTGTGATAATTTGAGTGCTATTAATATTTCCAAAAATCCTGTACAACACTCCCGTACTAAACATATTGACATCCGTCATCATTTTTTAAGAGATATGGTAGATAAAAAGATAATAAATATAGAGCATATTGATACAAAGTGTCAACTTGCTGATATTTTCACAAAACCCTTAGACCATGATAGATTCTCTAGTCTGAAGAGATCTCTTGGTCTTTGCATTCTCTAAAAATTGTCCTCTGTAGTAAGGTGTTACCATGGGTGCTGATAACACCTGGGGTAACACATGTATACTAGTGCATATTTTTTGCTTGTTTGGTTTTATTCTCTCTGAGGGTTCCCATAGTTCTCTGAGCTATGAGAGTTCTCACAGCTGCACATGCTGACCTTTTTGTTTTGGTAGGATAGCACCCTGAATAACACACTTGATAAAACTCCCTTCATATGCTTAAAGTGACAAAGTCACTAATCTCTTTTGAAAAATAAAAGGCAAAGGCATTTTATCCATACTATTCTCTCGAGCTCGGGGCACGGTGTTCGCTGCAACGATGTACTCTTGCCAATGAGAATGTATGAAGTGATTTATGCTAAGTATTAGGGACATGGAGTTCGCTACTACAGTGTACCCTACTTGAAAGGCATAGATCACTTGGTCTTTACACTTGAAATAAAACTCGAAGCACGGAGCTCGTTACTACGATGCTTTCTTGTTTAAAGAAGTGTATTGATACGTGAGTAACAAGCAATGTACTTAAAAATATATATATAGGCCTATAATGCCTAAAGTGCATGAAAAATGCTCAGCTTGTTATGCTTGAAATGCTTGAAAATGGCTAAGCTTATTATGCCTCAAGTGTTTGAAACTGAATATATTTATCAAGGGATTTTTATCTTATGTGTTATACTAGATGTTACCATCATTGCCATTAACATATTTGTATGTGCTATATTATGTTTTTTTTTATTTCTTTATTTTCGGTTTGTTATTTAATTTTTTTAACTTTGAAAGTCTTTTTATTGTTTAAGAGTTTTAAAAGTTTGAAAAAGTCTTTAACAAACCTAGTTTATCTTTAGTAAACTACTCAAATAACTAAGTCCTAAAATTTAGGGATTTGATTTTCAAAAACCATATGGACTTAGTATATTTGGTATGTTTATTTTTTTTTCTCGTTTTATATATTTAAAAAAAATTTAAAAAAAAAATTAAAAATTAAAAATTAAAAATTAAAAAAAAAAAATTAAAAATTAAAAATTTTTTTTTTTCAAAATAATGGCCGGATGTTTAATTTGTGTGGGAAGAGTTTTGTAGTTGATCTATTCTTTGTGGCCTAGAAAATAGGGGGGAGTAAATAATGTTCTTAATTTTTATGTGGCTAGAAATTAGGGAGGTTAGGTAAATATTTAAAGTAAATATTTTTAGTGGCTAAAAAATAGGGGGAGTTATTTAAATAGGAGATAATTAATGGTAGAAGGATAAGTCTTGTCAAATTAAAATCCTAATTTGTTTCCTATTTTTTCTCCTCTCTCTCTCTAACCGCCCTAATCTCTCTCTCTCTACACGGTAAATACCTCTCCTCCATCACCGTCTCTCTTCTCAAACCTTCCAAAATCAAAACCTTCAAAAATTCCAAATCCTTCCTAAACCCTAACCATGGCAACCCCTACCAAAAAGCAATCCGCCCCTTTGGAGGTCTCTCCGGGCGTTGGCTCAAGTGGTCCAAGCCAAATGGACACTTCGACCACCCCTCTCAATGTATCTCCGGCAATGACAATGTCGGTTGATGATCCTCCATTGGTGACAACAATGGCGCAACCCTTGCCCATTGTGACCTTACCACCTCTTCCACCCGTTCCATCAACCAAAAAGCCAAAAAGAAAGGCCATTGCTCACAAACCCTCGGCACAACCTGTCAAAAAGAGGAGCTCAAGTAGGCTCACTGCAATGAGGCACAAAGGGACCTCAAAATCCAACACATCCTCCGATCCTGTTGAAGTTTCTGAGGAATCTTCACTTGGTCTCTCCTCGGCTCATGTTTCGGATGAAGACTTCCATGCCGATGCTGAGAAGAGCCATTCTGTTGAGACTTTTGGAGATTGGGAGATTGAGGAAGAAGAGCCCTTATATGAAGTTGTGAAAAGAAACATTAAAGGCAAAAGCAAGTGGGTCATTGCCAAAGATGTTACCCGTAAATCCGCAACACCCAAGGTAACATCCTCTCGTTTCTAAAGCTTCAAGTCTTCTATCAGTGAGTTTGCCTATTCTGAGTCCACTGATTTTCTTGAGAAAGAGTTTGATGATGTGAATACTGCTTTTCCAAAACCTTACTTCTCATTGGAGTTTTATCGAAAAGAAAATATGGAGTTTTGGTTAAGGCATAGTGACACGAAAATTCTCAAAGAAAAGCACATTGACGAGGTTGATTTCAAAAAGCATGGTATATTTCAGTTCTTGGAGGATAGAAATTTTTTGAAAGCTAACTTGCATCCTTCGAAATTTGTTGAAGCTATAGTCAAAAATTTCTATGCCAACCTTCATGCCAACCTAGATAATGAAAAGTCCGATCAATTTGGAAAGGTGTTTTTAAGGAACAAAATTTTTTCTATTACTCCTTCTTTGATCAACAAGACTTTAGGACTCCCAAATTTGGATGATGATGGTCCTATTGTTCATAAGGACGAAATTGCTAGGTTTATCTCTCATGATGTAGTGCATGAATGGCCCTCCAATCCTAATCCCAAAACCAAAGTTCATTTTCTTGCTTCCCGTCTCACTTCACTCTTTGCCGTGCTTCACAAGCTTTGCATATTTAATTGGGTTCCTACTTCTAATGAGCAATATGTGACATTGCAACAAGCTGAAATCTTGTATAAGTTAGGAAAGAATCGAAGAGTGAACTTGGGTAGATTGATCTTCAAACATTTGGCTTCGTGGGGTAGAAGAAAAGACATTACTATGTTTCCTTACCCTTCTTTAATCTTCCAAATTTTGAAATCTCAAAAATTGCCCATTGAAGAGTCGGATGAGTATACACCCAGTCTTGATCTCTATGCTATAGATTCCCAGCTGACTAAGAAGAATACCAAGAGTGTAAGATACACCGGTGATCTTCCTTGGTCAAAGATAAATGACTTTGGGTCAAGTGATGCGGTTTCGCTAAGGGTGTTACTCAACTGTTATCCCAAATGTTACTCCGAAATCTCCAAGTTTTTCAGGTACAGATGCAGCACATGTTCTTGCTAATGTTTACAATTTGTTGGGGAATGCTTCACCAACAATACCAAAGACCACAGTTTTGGCGTTTCTCCACAAACAAACTTCTACCATTTCCGAGATTGTGCAAGGTTGGACAAAGCTCAAGGAGATTACTGATGAATTCATCCAGCAGGTTTCTTCCCAAACTGGGGGAGTTGATAGTGCTGATGGAGCTGGTCCTAGTGGTGGTGGTGTTGGAGATGCCAGTGGTGCTGCTGCAGATGTTACTGATGGTGCTGACTTAGATGCTGGAGATGAAGAAGGGGATGAACAGGAGGAAGAAGAAGAAGCTGATGATGAACGAGAAGAGTGATTGCAAACATTTGCCTGAAGGTTTATGTTGCCGCTCTTATGGTGATGATATTTTTTGGTGGTTGAAAAACAAACAATTTACTTTTATGTTTTTTATTTGGAACATGTTTTTAAATACTTTGGTGGTTTGTTTTATTTGCTTATGGTGCTTAAACTTTTAGGGTTGTTTTGAACATGGAATAGCTTAGTAACTTTGATTTATCTTTGGTACTTTAGGTTGCTAGTTAGTTGGAAAACTTATTTTGGAAAATATGTTTTGATAACTAGTATTTTTGTGATAAATCATTGTAGTTGTTAAATCCTTGATTATGGGGGAGTTGATAACTATGAAGTTGCTCTGGATGGCTAACAATATCTTGCAGGGATCAGCACTTTAGAGTTTGGAAAGAAATTATAAATTATGGGGGAGATTGTTAATGCAGACTGTGGGTGTTACCACAGGTGCTATCACTGGCAGTTGGGTGTTACCCGAACTGTAATGAGTTGTAATTTAATAATTCTTTCCATATTATTTTATATCCTAATGTCTAATATTATTTGCAAGATATATGTGTTTTTTGGTCCATATTTCAGGTTAATATATGGTTGGATTAATTGCTAGAAACAAGGAAGAAGTTGGAGAAGGAGTTACACGTAAATAGGAGATTTACGTGTAACTATAGCTTGGTCCATATTAATTGAAGAAGGAATAAAAACGTGGGAAGACCAAGTCATGGAGTTGTTGCTGATTAATTGAAGAGTACAATACAAAGAAAGCAAGAGAGTACAAGGTGATAAAGCATGGACTTGGGCTTCAAGAATTCGGTTGCTATTTTCTAGGGAAGTTGGCGAATGATGAGGAATTCAAGCCAAGAAATCTCTCCACTCCTCACACACGATCTGAAGGTCCAAGGCTGTTATTTTGGAGTAGCCTCCAAGGCATTGGAAGGCTATAAATAGGCTAGGTGTGTTTCATTTGAAGTAGGCCAAATATCAAACACACACACCATAGCACAAGAGAGACAAAGTTCTTTGGTTCGCATATCCTTCCTCCCTTGTGATTCTAGCTTAAACACTGAGTGTTTAAGAGAGTGTTGGCTAAGGATAGGATTTGTTCTTTGTCTCATTCAGTTCCATAGAGCATTATCATTGTATTAGCAATAGGGAACTTTCGGCTTTGTAATTTTTCTATATTGATTATAAAGTCTTCGCCATCTAGGCACACTCAAGTTATATATTTATATAACTTGAGAAAATTATATCTTGTGTTATTTATTTCCGCTGCACAAAGTTTTTATAAACTATTTATTTTGGTGTGTGTGTGCTGTCCGTCAGTGTGTTAACCAAGGTGTTGGGTAACATCTACGGTAACATCTCTTTCCAGTGAAGCCATTGACAATTTCAGGGTCATTAAGTGGTAACATCATATTATTAATGGAATTAGAAATCTTGGAGAGGAATCACAACATTGAAGAGATTATTTGGGAATTGAAGTCTGAGGTATACTTGTAACCGAGGCGGGTTGATCAGTTAGGTTAGTGATAGTCAAATTCGGGACGAATTTTCTTTAAGGGGGAGTGAGTGTAACGACCCTAACCCTAGGCACTCATTTAGCATCATTTGTGTGCTTTTAAATAATATTATTAATATTGTGTTCAATTTTTATATACTTGATTTCTTATATTAGAATAAAATGATAAGGAGATAAATAATGTTCTAAAGGAAAAATAATAATTTAGAATAAATAAAGTAATAGAATGGAGTGAAAATAAAATGGACAAATTAAATGTTGTGAGTTGGGAGGATATTTTAATAGTTGAAAGAGTAATTGGAAAAGTAGGGAAGGGGGACAAATTCCCCTAATTTTCTCTCTTTTCTCCCAAAGTCAATCAAAACCCATACCTCCCCATACTCTCCCCCTTCTAACCGCCCCCTCTCCTTTATCCATTCATTACTCCACCTCCCTCCTTCATCATCTTCTTCTTCTTCACTTCTCTCTAAATCAATCCAAGAAACCTCCATTGTTGAAGTCACCGTCCAAGACTTCCCTCAAGAGCAATCCTTCACCATTTTTAGATCTAAGAGTACATTTGAGCTTGGAGCATCTAGGAGACTCTATCAAGCTAAAGAAATTCATGATCCATCTCCTTAATTTAAAGTGAGTTATTATGAACCTTCCTTTCCTTAAATGTTCATAACTATTAAATGTTGTTATTGTTCTTCAAATGACTATTTGATGCTTTGAGGAAACTTTCTTGGATGTAAGGAATGGATTAGTGTCATGGAGGTTGTTGTTATTCATGAAAGTAGTAAAGAGTAGAAGTAAATGGGTTGGGTTGGATTAATTAGAAATCTTGAAAAATGGTAGTATATGGGGTGGAAATCTAAGTGAGAGTGATCTAGGCTTAGGATGTGATATCTTGGAGTTAAATGAGTTAAAATGAATTTAATAAAGTTAGAATTTCCTTTAAGTTCACAAATTAAAGCTCACTTGGTTGAAAAGTTGGTTTCTTGAGAATCATGTGATAAATGATTTAGATTTATAACATATTTGGGTCTAAAATGATTTAGTATGTGAAGTATGAAGTTAGTAAGCTTTCTAGGTATACACAAAATAAAGGAAACTTGGTTGGGAACAAATGGGTATAAGTGATGAAGGATTTCTGCTTTTATGTTGATTCTGGGCTCAGGTCACGAGTCGTGCCCTGTGGCACGAGTCGTGCCTGAGGTGTGGGACGAGTCGTGACTAGAGTTATAAGGAAGTCGTGCCTTGTAAGGGACGACAGATTCAGAGGAAGGTGCAATGGGCACGAGTCGTGCCCTGGGGGACGAGTCGTGCCCTGGCCTGGTTTTTCACATCAAGTTTAGAGTTGTTCAAACCTAATCAAACTCGAACCAAAATGGAATCTCTTTAACCTAGATTAAAGTAGAATACTTTGGCTACACATTGACATCCTAAGTGATCAAAATGGAATTGGGGAAGTACTTTAAATGTTGCTTGGAAAGCGCTAGTTAACCTAGTTTGGTAACTTAGCAGAAATGATTCTAACTTGGTAAACTGAACTTGGATCTTCATAGAGACCTTGTATTATTGTATAAAGACCTTGTAGGATGGATTGATGGTATTTCCTTGCCTTACTTTGAGTTCATATACATTGGTTATATTATGCATAGTGTGTTGATTTATTGTTGCACTATGATATTGGTTGGACATGAGTATATTTACCATGTTGATATATTGTTATCCCTTTTTGTGGATTGTATTCAAGTATCTATTATGTGCTTGATAATGTTGAATACTTGTTATAGTATTTACTGTCGTTATGATATTGTTGTAGGATTCCCTACTTTGGAATTCCTAAACCGTACATGTTGATACAAAGATTTATAGCCGTTGTGCTAATATGTTGGATACTTGATATAGTATTGCTATCTTCATGATATCTTTGTTGTGGTATGTATCCCTACTTTGGATCATACAATGTTTGGTTAAGCAAGTATGTTATTACCGTGCTTAGTTATGTAAATCCATTGGTATTGATATATTTGTTTGTTGGACAATGTATGGAATTATAATGGCATCGAGCCAAGTTCATTATAATTCATACATTGGTAACCCAATTGTCCCCCTTGTGTGGGATTTGTGGGCTAGCATCTCCTTTTGAGGTAGATGGTCTAGTTTCACCGGGATATGACTGTGTGTCGGAATCCCTATGAATGCTATATCGTTCATGGTTCGGACCGCTTCATCAACTGCTTCTTTGCTTTCGGATGTGTATATCCTTTTGGGAGTTAAAACCTTGGCTCAAGATCCTTCTAAGTGTTACTTCATCGTACTTATGTGTTGTGATATATTCATAATGAGTTGAGTCAGTCGTTGTTTCCAACCGGTATGGGACGGTTGGCGGCAGGGAGCCTCTCTGATAATGTGGATATGTCTTTTGATGTGTTGCATCTTATATGGCATATTGCTGCATTCATAATAGCTTGCTGAGATTTATTCTCACCCCTCTCCCCTTTACTGTTTTAGATTCCGAGACAGGTGGACCAGCCAAGTAAGGGCGGTGAGGAGTTTGGAGGTTATATTGTGGGAATTGTTGGGTTTGATTAGATTGGTATAGAAAGTGTACTTTAGTATAAATCATTTACGGGAATTGTATTATTAAATCTTCATTTATTGTTATAACCAATGTCTTTTGTAACTAAACAGTTTCGTACTTCCTAAGTTAGTCAACTATTTCTCCATTGTGAAAAGGTGTAGATTTATATTTTGAAAGGGTTATAATAATTGTATTTATTTTTAAAAGCTAATTAAAGATTTTAAAAGTTTAGAAATTTGGGTTAGTTTGAGGACGCTCTAGCTCGGGACACGTGTAGGTTCCGGGTCGGGGTCCTCACAGGTAAGGTCAGGTAACGTAAAGTGTTTACTGCTTTCCAAATGTGATATTGTGCAACTTGTTTATGTGTTGCATTCTTATATGGCATATTGCTGCATGCATAATAACTTGCTGAGATTCTTTCTCACCCCTTCTCCCTTTAATTTTTTTAGATTCAGCAAAGACAGGTAGCCCAGACCGGTGAGGCAGGGGAGGAGTTTGGACCGTCTTTTGAGTTGTTAGGGTACGTTATGGTTGGTAGTTGGGAATAAGTTGTGGTTGTTATCATTTTGGAAAAAGTTGTATTTATAAAGTTTTTATAAATATTTTTCAGTTGTAATGTTGTAAATTAAACAGGTTATGGTTTGGTCTAAAGCAGGTGGGTATCATCTCCTAGTACAGGGGTCATGTCGGTTTGTTTTCAAAAGTTTATTCGACTTTCAAATTATTTAAACAAAAAGTTTTAATTTAATAGGAGGTGGTTTGGGGACCCTCCAGCTGGGGCACGAGTTTATAGGTCCCGGGGTTGGGGAGGCCCCACAATTTACACCCCTAAATGCGATGTTAAACCTTGGTGCTATCATAAATGTATTACCATACTCCACATACATGAAATTGGGCTTGTCCGAATTGAAGCCTACCACAATGACCCTACATCTAGCTGACTGTTCTATTAGGAGACCAATAGGCATTGTGGAGGATGTTCTAGTCCAATTGGGGACCTTGATTATCCCCGTTGACTTTGTTGTGTTGGATATGGTGAATGGAGGAAATAAGTATAGTGAAGCTCCTATTTTGCTAGGACATCTCTTCATGGACACGACAAATACTATAATAAATGTGGGGAATGAAAAATTGTCCATGATGATGGCGGACGAGAGGATTGAGATCGATGGGATGATGAAATACCCTATGGATGATGAGGGGGAGGCTTGTGAGTTCTTAGATGACATAGAGGAGAATGAGTGTGCTCAAATAAATAAGAGTGACAATGAGATTTCTAGGGATAGAGCGGAAGTCCATGATATGGCTAGTAACACTAAGGCCGACAAATACTCGTTGAGTGAAGGACCGTATCACCCCCTAAACCGATTCCATAAGGAGTTAGTGTCAAAATTAAAATTATTCTTTCCTCTAAAAGCTGAAAGTAATAATTCATGTGCTAAAGTAGAGGAATGCTATTTTCTTGATCTTTCTGATTATTTTATTGCTAGCATTGATGATCAAGATGGCTTCACTCACATTTTTATTGAGGAAGATTAGGTGCTTGATGTTTGTGAAACCAAGACATCGAATGAGTTTGGGAGAGAGGCCCCCATGAAAAAGAAGAAGAGAAAGGCCAAGAAAAAGACCACAAAATTTCCTTAGGCTCCACTCGAGAAAATTAAAAATGGTACTTACATATGGAAAGCGGTGGGTGTTTGTGCCCGTGAAACTATGAGGTGGGCCAAGGGAAGAAAGGCTAAGGCCAAAGACAAGATGACCACCTCCAATCCCAAATAAGTTTGAGAGTACGGTCGGGCTAACGACCTTAACCAAATGATCTTATTGGGAGGTTATCTTAGACCACCATTCGCCTTCATATTCTACCTACATTATCCCACCCTTTTAATTTTCTCACATTTTAAAAAAAGTGAAACTAAGGAATGTGAAATTGTGGGTTATATTTGGAAATTCAAGGGTTAGGTGGAAAGTGGTCATCGAAAGAAAGAAAAAGGGTTATGTTATGTATTGAAAAAAGGGGCTTGAGCAAAGTATGTGAATGCATGGTGATCTTCGTGATATATATATATATATATATATATATATATATATATATATATATATATATATATATATATATATATATATATATATATATATATATATATATTTGGGGGTTGATTCAATGGGTTGGCATGCAGCAGAGTGTTAAACTCCAAGTGAGGATATATGTTGAAGACTTTTTAGTTTCACTTGCTTGACTTTGTATATCCTTAACTTTTTTTGTAACTGTGAACTAGATTGCGATTTTCGCGATACATTACAAGCTATAAAGCCATATTTCATCCCTAAATAGTAGCCGGGTTGACAGTTGTGTTAAACATGCATATGAGTGTCCTTCTGCAGAAATTTCATCTATTATCATTAATTTAAAGCATGAAACAAGTGACCCTATAAACTATCTTATTTTGTTGACAATGATCTCTCATCTATTCATTCATATTATCATTATGTGGTGCAGAATTGTAAGTTATATGCATCCATTTAAATATAACCTTATGTTCATGATAATACTTGTAGATTATTTGTGGTGTAAAGATCTGAGACTTGATTTGCCAACAACTTATCATATACTTTGAACATCCAAAAATATTTTTTTTTGTTTTAGTTTAGTTAGTAATTTTATTTTGTCTATTATTTTGTTTTACTCCAGGACGAGTAAAAGTTAAGTTTTGGGGTATTTGATGGATTTGTTTTCACCAATCCAAAGGTTATATCTTTAGACCTATTTTATGCTCAACCTTGAGTTTTTTTATGGCTTTTGTAGTGTTTATGAGTACAGGGAATGGAAGGAGAAATTCCCGGAATATGATTAAAAAAGGATACGAAAATGAATGATCAAGAACGAAGAGGCAAAATAGGAAATATTAGAAACTATAGAAGGACAAAGTTAAAGATGATCTTATCATTCATTACCATTGGATAGTACTCATCGAGAGCTTTCCAACCATATATTACACGTCTCAATCTGATTCCGTACGAAAAAGTTATGATCTCGAGAAGTTTGTTTGAAAATTGAAATTTAGTCATCCCACACAAATGATACATCTTTTCGAGTCAATTTAGTCAATGGTGTTGCAATTTTCAAAAACCCTTCAATAAATCTTCGGTAGTAACCTGCCAAACCCAGAAAACTACGGACTTCTATCACTGTCGCAGGTTGTTTCCAGTTGACCACAGCCTCAATCTTTGAAGGATCAACGGCAATACCTGAACTTGAAACCACATGACCCAAAAATGCAATCTTCTCGAGCCAAAATTCACATTTACTGAACTTCGCAAACAATTGTTTCTCACGAAGAATAGATAACACAATTCGCAAATGATTCTCATGATCTTCTCGGGATTTTGAATAAAGAAGAATATCATCAATGAAGACTACCACAAAGCTATCCAGGTAAGGTTTAAAAATTCTATTCATCAAATCCATAAACACAGCCGGTGCATTTGTCAACCCAAAAGGCATAACAATGAACTCATAATGGCCATACCTTGTCCTGAAAGCTGTTTTGGATATATCATCCGGTCTGATCTTCAACTGATGGTACCCACTACGTAAGTCAAGCTTGGAAATATCACTGAACCTTGGAGTTGATCAAACAAGTAATCAATGTGAGGAAGAGGATACTTGTTCTTAATTGTAGCTTGATTCAACAATCTATAATCAATACACAATCGTAAAGAGCCATCTTTCTTTCTTCCAAACAGGACCGGTGCTCCCCACGGTGAAATACTCGGACGGATAAATCCTTTATCCAATAACTCTTGCAACTGAATTTTCAACTCCTTCAGTTCAGCCGGTGCCATTCTATAAGGTGTTTTTGATATCGGCATAGTACCTGGCATTAAGTCAATACATAATTCCACTTCCCTGTCTGGTGGCATGGAATACTCTGTTGAAAACACATCTACAAACTCACTTACAACAGGTACATGTGATAACTCAGGTGACTCTTTACTCGTGTCTAGCACATATGCCAAATAACCTTCACACCCTTTAGACAATGACTTTCGGACCTTTAATGCAGATATGACATGAATACCACATAATGACTTATCCGCATCAAATACAAACATAGGTAAACCAGGTATGGAAAACGAGACTCGCTTCTTATGACAATCTACTGATGCATAATAACGACTCAACCAGTCCATGCCAAGTATAACATCAAAATCACGAATTGGTAATTCTACCAAATTAACAGGCAATACATGCTCACTTATAACAACATCACAATCACGGTAAACCAGAGAAGATTCGGGGCACTCTCCCATAGGAGTAGAAACCTCCAACACATATGGCAAAATCTTAGGCAACTTATGCAAAGAAAAAGCAAAATACAATGCCACATATGAATGAGATGAACTGGGATCTATAAGGATACGAGCCTTAACTCCTGAGATAGGTAATATATCTCTAATGACTGCTGTAGGGTCTACCTATCCACTACCCAAAGAAAAAACTCGACCTTGGACTTTATCTTTTGGTTTTCCTTCACTATCTCTCTTTGCACCACTTCTCTGTTGCCCACCTTGCTGACCACTGCCTGAAGCTTGTCCCCATTATAACTTTGGACAATTCCTCCTAAAATGACCCAGTGCTCCACATTCTATGCACTTTCCCTGTTTACTCCAACATTTGTCTTTTGTATGCCCAATTTTCTTGCAACAGTTGCAAACAACCCCATACTAACCTAATACTGGATGTGTCATAGGAACTGCAACATGTACCCCTCAAACACTCCCTGGGGTTGAAGACCTTGGCTGTCCTCTGTTTTGTCCTGAACCTTGTCCTTGATACCTTTGCTTGCTTCCACCACCAATTTTGGGTCTTCCACATTGTTCCTCAATATCATTCTCAATTGTGTAGGCCCTATTCACGGCTACCTGATAATTTGGGAACTCTTATGTCAACAACTGCTTCCTAAATTCAAGTCTCAAACCTTTCACAAAACGATAAATTCTTCTTTCTTCATTCGGTACCAAATGAGTGCAATAACGAGCCAACTCAGTAAACTTGGCTGAGTACTGAGCCACTGTCATGTTTCCCTGCTCTAGATGCAACTCCATCTCTTTTTTTGTCACGTGTCACTAGTGGAATGAAATGCTCTTTGAACTTTCGAGTAAAATTATCCCAAGTTTAAGGTGTATGATCCCGATCCCAACTTCCCTTCAAAGTTTGCCACCAATGCTAAGTTGGACCCTCAAGTTTAAAAACTGCACATCTAACATTTTCATCATCTGAACTTTCCATAGCTGCGAAGATCTTATTCATTGCCTCGAGCCATCTTTCAGATTTTACCGGATCCGGATCTCCATTGAAACTTGGTGGAACCATCTTCACAAACCATTCTAACCCATAGCCTGGACGTACCTCGGGTTGATTCTGAGCTTGTCCCCGAGTTGTCATATTCTGTAAGAATACCCAGAACAAGTTCATCATTTCTTCATTTTGATTTCCACCTGCCCCAACATTACTAACATTTTCTGGAGCCCTGTTTTGATCATTACCAGTTCCAGCCATTTTACAAACCCCTGCATCAAACACTCGTCGTCAGTTATCACACACTCCCCCTTATTCTACCCTTAACTTCTAAACCCAAGCTCTGATACCAACTGTGGGGACTCACCAAATCCCGACCCGGAACCTTAGATCTTGCCCCGAGTGGGAGGGTCCCCTGGATTGTAAAATTCGCTTAAATTTAAAAACGTTTGCTTATTTTTAGATATACATGCTCAACTTTCACCACCAATATAAAACCGACGACACATCTCCACGTGGAGATAGGTCTACAAAACAAACTTTGTAAAAACAACCACCTGTTTTAATTACATCATAGACACATGCGGAAACGTTTTACAAAATCGGTACTATATACAATTCCCCAAAAGAGTAGTATCTGAGTGATACTCCCAACCACAAACTAACTATATAACATACCCTGACAATTCCAAAAGAAAGCCTTCCAAACTCCTCCCTGGCCTCACTGGTTCTGGCCTCCTGTCCCAGAGCGGTCTAAAACAATAAAAGGGATAAGGGTGAGAATAAATCTCAGTAAGCTATTATGATGCAACAAGATGACATATAAGAGGCAACACATAACATGTTTACACATAAAACCTTGTTTAAAGCTGTAAACACATTACAATACCTCGATTTACCTTTCCCGTCTGAACAATATGTCGTACAACATGAGAGTATTAACTCCTCTATTTAGTGAACTATTTATACATATTCACCATCTTATAAGACTCATTTTTCAGAGAACCAAATAAGATTACTCGCTATCTGTAAATGCTTTTGGCAAAGAACAGAAGCTATCACCCCAACTGTGGCCAATGTAAGGGACAAATATTGTGTATAATATAATTCAGTCAATTTATAGAGCTTAATCCCTAATTGATCGAATACCATTATACCCCTAATAAACATCAGCTGGAACACACGGTCAAGCACATAAACCGATACATGAAAATAAATCCACAATCGGGATATCAATCAATTAACATGGTAATATTACTCATGTTTAAACCAACAAAATAGTGCAACTTATGCTTCAATACACTATTGAACAAAAACTCCATGACTCCGTAACCATGTATTGGCACAATATATCCCAAATAAGTCTTACATATTCAAATACAATATTGCTTAACCTCAATAATGTTTAAAGTTATTTTACCAAGTTTTACCAACTTCGGTTAAGTTTTCATATTGTTTTTCAACCATTTTCAAGACAAGATTACATAACCTTCCTAATACCATTTTGGACAAGTTAAGACATCATTTTATAGTTCATATATTGTACTTTGATTATATATTCAATTGGGTAAAAGATGTATTAGGTAGTTAGGAATGCTTTGCTTTAAAAACTAACACAGCAGAAATAGGCCAAGGCATGACTCGTGACCGACAGCATGAGTCGTGCCACTCGAATCAGCACGAGTGCAATTGTTTACACGACTCGTATCACGACTGGCCAAGTGGGGAACGACTCGTGACCTCAAGCACGAGTCGTGCCCGCCCTTCAGCAGAATTTCATATCTGGTGTTTGAACAAGCCTGTCAACCTTCAATTTTTCCTTACCCTTTCATCTCAAACTGGTACCACCATACCTACACTTCATTAACTCATCCAAAACCATTTCAATCATTCCAAACTCAAGGAAAATATTCCAATGCAACATGCAACCATTATACTTCAACAATTTTAACCTTAAACATCAAAAAAGCAAAAATTGAAGGAAGAAAATAATAACTTACCTCCCGAAATAAAACTAAAGCTTTCAAAATTTAATCGATAGAAGTAATCTACTCTGCTTCCCGAACATTTAGACGAAGACGGATCGAAGAACGGACAAGCTATGAATTTAGGGTGAATTTTTGAAGGAAGAAGGAAAGGAGGAAAGAAATCTTTTTCTGGAACAGAGGATAGAAAATATTTGCTGGTGTTTACAGTTTGGAAGCTTCACCGCTAAGGAGGATATACATTGAAATATTTTCACTTAAGCTCCTCCATGAATTTAGTTGTTGCAATTAATTTTTCTTAAGTTCTACTTTTTACACTTTAGCACCTTAATATATTTTATAGATTTTTAATTAAATTTCAACAATTACTACTTCAACTACACAATTCCTATTAGTTTCAATTAATCATTAAATAATTCAATTTAATTTATTAACATACTTAAAAATACCAAATAAGTTATTCCAAATATGAAAACTAACACATAATAATCACAATTATAATGCAATGCATGAAACGATATGAATACTCTCTAGTTCGTTTTACATATCCTAAAACTCTTAATAATGCATTCACATGCTCATTATTAGGATTAATAGTAAAACGACTTAGCTTACTTACAGCGTAAGCTATATTCGGCCTTGTGCACTTCATCAAGTACATTTGGCTTTCAATGATTTGGGAATATTCTAATTGTTGTTTTGCATTCCCAGTATTCTTGTGAAGAACTATATGGGGGCAGAAATGGATTATTAGTCTCTTTAATACCATGAGAATTAAATCTCTCAATCATTTTATCAACATAATATGTTTGAGATAAATTAATTCCATTGAAGGTTCTAGAGACTTTCATTCCCAATATTGCATCTACTTCACCCATATCTTTCATATCAAAGTTATTGGTAAATATATTCTTTGTTTTATTTATAACCTCAATGTCATGACCAAATATGAGCATGTCATCTACATATAAACAAACAAATACATATGTGTTACCAAATTCCTTTGAGTATACACACTTATCACATTCATTTGTTATAAAACCATTCCTAGTCATGACATTGTCAAATTTCATTGCCATTGTTTAGGAGCTTGATTCAAACCATACAAGGACTTAACAAGTTTGCATACCTTGTGCTCTTGTCCATTTACTTTGAAACATCCGGGTTGTTCCATGTAAATTTCTTCATTCAAATCACCATTTAAAAATGCAGTTTTTACATCCATTTGATGTATCTGCATATTATACAAAGTTGCAATGGCTATTAAGATTCGAATTAAAGTTATTCTGGTAACAGGAGAATATGTGTCAAAGAAATCAAATCCTTCCTTTTGACGATATCCTTTGGCAACAAGACGAGCCTTATATTTATTCACGGAACAATCCGGTCTTAATTTCTTTTTGAAAATTCATTTGCATCCTATTGGTTTAGAACCTTTTGGAAGATCAACCACTTGCCAAGTGTTGTTACTTAAAATGGATTCAATCTTACTATATACAGCTTCTTTCCATAATGTGGATTCTGAGCTGTTCATGGCTTCCTTAAATGATTGAGGCTCATCTTCAATCATAAAATTAGAGATAAAATCTGGACCAAAAGTTTTAGCAGTTTTAGCTCTTTTGCTTCTTCTTGGTTCAGCATCTCATTTATTTTCAGAAGTGCTTTCACGTGGTCTCTTAGGAGTATTTTCACAAATATTCTTTTTTCATGGGGAACACGTCCTCGAAAAATTCAGCGTCACAAGATTCAATTATTGTATTGACATGAATGTCATTTATTTCAGATTTATGTACTAAGAATCTGTACGCACTGCTATTCAATGCATACCCAATAAATATACAGTCAATGGTCTTAGGTCCTAACTTTGACCGTTTAGGAGGTGGAACGGAAACCTTTGCGAGGCACCCCCGCACTTTGAGGAATTTATAGGAAGACTTTCTTTCTTTCCACAATTCATATGGTATGGAACCAGTTTTCTTGTGTGGAATCCTATTCAACACAAAGTTAGCAGATAACACTGCTTCCCCCCACAAGTTTTGAGGTAAACCTGAACTTACAAGCATGCAATTAACTATGTCTTGTAAAGTTCTATTTTTCCTCTCAGCAATACCATTTTACTGCGGAGTATAGGGTGCAATTGTTTGATGAATGATTCCAAATTTGGAACATAGGTCACTAGATTCCGTCGATTCATATTCACCACCCCTTTTGGACCTTAATACTTTAATTGACTTTTCAAGTTGATTTTCAACTTCATTTTTGTAAGTGATGAAAGCATATATTGCTTCATCTTTACTAATTAACAAATAGACGTAACAATATCTACTTCGATCGTCAATGAAAGTAATAAAGTATTTCTTACTGCCTCAAATTGGGACAAACTTTAAGTCGCATAAATCTCTATGAATTAAACTCAACAGTTGGCTAGTTCTTTCAATTGGTTTAAAAAAATTCTTTGTAAACTTTGCTTCAACACAAATTTCGCATTTGTGATCTTTCATTGAATCAAGTTTTGAAATAAGTCCTAAACCTACAAGCTTTCTTAAAGAAGCACGATTCACATGTCCTAAACGACTATGCCATAAATTTAGAAGACTCGCACAAGTAAATAGAATTGTCAATTTTATTGATAGCTTGCAGGTACAAATAGGTGGACTTCCAGCCTTTGACTTAAATAGGCCATCTAGCAAGTATCCTTTCCCAACATACTTTGCCCCCTTAGTAAGTACAAACTTATCAGATTCAAATACAATTTTGAAACCTTTCTTACTAAGCAATGGACCAGAAATTAAATTCTTTCTTATGTCGGGTACATGCATCACATCGTTGAGAGTAAGCTTCTTTCCCGATGTGAACTTCAAGATCACCTTCCCAATGCCTTCAATCTTGGAGGTTGCGGAATTTCACATATAGAGAAAATATTCACGTTCCATCTTCTTGTAATCTGCAAACAAGATTTTGTCGGCACATATGTGACGAGTGGCTCCTGTGTCCACCCACCAATCCTTGACGTTTGACACCAAGTTGGCTTCACATACAACAACAGACATACTTACTTCGAAAACACCCACAGAGAGAGTATCTACTTATGTTATGTTTGCTGGGGGAGGCTTCTTCTTCTTGCTTCGACAATCCTTTGCCCGGTGACCGCTTTTCCAACAATTATAGCAGTCCCCTTTGAACTTGAAGCGTTTGTTGCTGTCATTACTTGTCTTCTTCTTTTTAGAAGAGTCATCATGCTTTCTTTTATTGTTCTTAGGTCTGGATTCTTCCACCATGTTAGCCTTTGCTTCCATGTTCCGTGCAGTGGCTCTCTTTTCTGCATCACGATTGTCCTCTTCAATACGAAGACGAACAAACAAGTCTTCCATTGACATCTCCTTGCGTTTATGCTTGAGATAGTTTTTGAAATCTCTCCATGAAGGAGGCAACTTCTCGATCATACATGCAATTTGGAAAGACTCGCTCAATTGTATGCCTTCCGCTTCAATGTTATGCAACAGAACTTGCATCTCTTCAACCTGATTCATTACAGTTTTAGAATCAATCATTTTAAAATCCAAAAATTTTGCAACAATGAATTTATTTGTTCCAGCATCTTCGGTTTTATATTTCTTGTCGAGAGATTTCCAAAGTCCCTTTGTAGTTTGAATGGAATAGTACACATTATACAATGTGTTGTCTAGTCCATTCAATATGTAGTTCCGGCACAGATAGTCAGCATGTTTCCATGCATCAATAGCCAATTGTGCTGTCTTGTCTACAACACCTTCTGCTACAGGACATTCTTCACGCAAGAACTTCACTAATCCAAGCGTTGTGAGATAGAACAACATTTTCTGTTGCCAACGCCTGAAATTAGTCCCATTGAATTTTTCCGATTTCTCGTACTACGAGGCTGGTGGCATCAAAAGCTGATTTGCACTTGAAGTGCTCGCTATTGCATTTGGAGTAGTTGCAATAGTCTCACTGCTATTGGATTCATTTCCATTAGCCATTTTTTTTACGAAAACAAAAAATCAAATAAGGAAGGAGATGAAGTAGAGAAGATATAAATAAAACAAATACCAAATATTGTCTTAAGATTGTTGTTATATTTATTTTATTTGTCTTAGTTATCTTCAAAACAAAACAAAGTTTTAGATGAAAAAGTAGAAAGCGAGGTATGCCGAAGCAAATCTCCTTAAGACAATATTTCGCCTCCGTAACTGTGCAAACGGAATGACGGCGAATGTCTCCCAAGATACAACGCTTTTCCAAGAGTTAGATTTGCACTTAAGTACCTTGACGGGCGAACCAAATAATCTGACTTGCTCTTTCCTTCTGACATTGGAAGACGAATGACACTTGAAATCTTTTGAAAACAAAACAAGGATATCGGATGTCTTGGACTGAGAGAGAATTTTGTTAGAGATATTATCCCACATTGACATTGGGAATTGACAAACCTTGCCTATGACATATAAAGATCATGGGTCACTCCCCTTGACACCAATTGATTTTATGGTGGAACCTCAGACTTTAAGATGGTATCAGAGCAGGCCCTTACACGTGCAGGCCCAACGGCCCATGATATTACTCCGCGCCACCCGATTAATAAGTCCATGTTGTAAGCCTTTGACAAAGCCCGAGTACACGTGAGGGGGGTGTTAGAGATATTATCCCGCATTGGGAATTGACAAACCTTGCATATGACATATAAAGATCATGGGCCACTCCCCTTCACACTAATTAATTTTAAGGTGGAACCTCAGTATAGCATGACGAGTCACGAAACCCCAAGGCAGCCCATCAAGCGAGCAGCTGACTGATGAGTAAAACTGATGGTGCTCGGCCGAGCACTTCTGGTGGCTTGCCCGAACACTGATGGTTCGGCCGAGCACTACTGGTGACTCGCTCGAGCATCGGCTGGTGGCTCGGTCGAGCACTGTTGGTGACTCGCCCGAGCATCGGCTGACAGATTGGCTAGTTTCTGGACTGGAGTGCTCGGCCAAGGCTTACGCCTCGCTCGACCGAGCAGTTTGTGACTTTTCTCATTCACCCTTATATTGACCCAATATTCCATCAGTACTCACACATTACATGTTTGAAACTATAAACTGATAATAATTCCCTCCCTTTTCTCATTGATCAAGTACGTATATATACATGAAATAGAACCAATCCCTTGGCACTATTCTAGGCTAATCACTAATCAGTTACCACTAATCTAGGAACTTTACATTTACATCATTGTTATCTCTATACAAAGATATATACAGAATATTAGCTAAGATATGAGTATATCATATCTAATATTCTAACACTCCCCCTCGGTCAAAACGGGAGGAAGACGGACGTTGAGGCTGGATCGAAAGTCTTCGAATAGTATTAATGGAAGCCCCTTGGTAAAAATGTCCGCAACTTGATGTCGAGAAGGGATGTGTAACACCCGAACTTCACCACGGGAAACTCGTTCACGCACAAAATGTATATCCATTTCGACATGTTTGGTGCGTTGGTGTTGAACTGGGTTACCCGACAAATAGATGGCACTAACATTGTCGCAGTAGACTAGAGTGGCTTTGCGAATCGGACATTGTAGCTCAAGTAGTAGATTCCGAAGCCAGCATGACTCGGAAACAACATTGGCAACTCCTCGATATTCGGCCTCGGCACTAGAACGTGAGAGAGTTGCTTGTCGTTTGGCAGACCACGAGATTAAATTGTCCCCTAAGAAAACACAATACCCCGAGGTGGACCTTCGTGTGTCGGGACAGCCTCCCCAGTCCGCATCAGTGAATGTACGTAGGGAAGAAACTGAAGACGGACTTAAATGAAGGCCGTGAGTGAGAGTACCACTGAGATAGCGTAAAATACGCTTTAAGGCTGCCATATGCTCTTCCCTTGGAGCGTGCATGAATAAACAAACCTGTTGAACCGCGTAGGTAATGTCTGGCCGTGTGAAGGTAAGGTATTGAAGTGCACCGGCGAGGCTACGGTACAAAGTTACGTCCTCGTAAGGGGAGCTCACATGGGCACTGAGCTTGGGCTTAGTCTCGACTGGTGTTGCTGAAGATTTGCAACTGTCCATACCGGCTCTATGAAGAATCTCCTTGGCATATTTCTGTTGAGATAAAAATAGGCCGCCCTTGTGATGTTGGACTGCGATACCCAAAAAATAGTGTAAAGGACCAAGGTCCTTCATGGCAAACTCCGAACCAAGTAAAGAAACAATCTGGGTACGTAAGGAGTCCGAAGAAGATGTTAAAATTATGTCGTCCACATATAATAATAAGTAAGCCATATCCGTCCCATTTTTGTAGATGAATAAAGAATTATCCGACTTGCTATGAATAAATCCGTGAGATGATACGAAATCGGCAAAGCGTTTGTACCAAGCACGAGGTGCTTGCTTTAGCCCGTAGAGAGATTTCTTTAATAAACAAACATGATCCGGATGAGTGCGACTGCGAAAACCCACCGGTTGATGCATGTAAACAGTTTCCATAAGGTCCCCATGTAGAAACGCGTTTTTAACATCAAGTTGGTGCATTGACCATTGTTTAGAAAGGGCCAAACTTAGCACCGTACGGATAGTAGCCGGTTTCACCACGGGTGAAAAAGTGTCCCCACAATCAATACCCACCTGTTGGGTTTTACCATCACAAACTAGTCGTGCCTTGTGTCGTTCAAACGAGCCATCCGACCTGTGTTTGTGAGTGAAAATCCACATAGAGCGAATAATATTAGTACCAGGTGGACGGGGAACCAACTCCCACGTCCTATTGCTAATAAGAGCATCAAATTCATCGTTCATTGCCATTTTCCAATTGGGATCATTAAGAGCCGACACGGGATTACGAGGTAACGGAGACTCAGTAGTGCAAGTATGGAGATTAAAAAATTGTTTAGGCTTAAAAATGCCACGTTGACTACGAGTAACTGGTCCTAGAGTCGGAACTGAATGAGATGGAGTTGGACTGGCAGGAGGAAATTGAATCTGAGTGTTTGTGATATTAGGCGCTGGAATGGGAGGTGAGCTGGGAGGTGTTTGGCTAATGGGATGAGAAGCAGGGACAGCAAGAGGTTGGTCAGTGGGCTGAGAATGTGCAGGGAAAAGATGGGCCATTAAGTATGGATTGGGCCCGTCATCAAGGAATGAATAAGATGGAGGAGATGGTGTATGGATAGAAGCAAACGGAAATTGTGTTTCGTCGAATAGGACATGACGATTAATAATAATTTTCCGGGATGATATATCATAACACTTGAAACCCCGATGATTAAGAGGGTACCCCAAAAACACACACGGTGTTGACCGAGCTTGAAGTTTGTTTATGGTGGTAGATGGAAAAAGGGGGTAACACAGGCATCCGAAAACTTTGAGATGGGAGTAAGTGGGATCTTTGCGGTAAAGAATTTTGAGAGGGGATTGATAATCAAGAAGTTTGCTTGGGATAATATTGAGGAGGTATGTGGCCATTTGAAGTCCATGATGCCAAAAGGATGGGGGTAGAGAGGCATGGGTCAAAAGAGTCCGAACAATATTATTAATGGACCGAATTTTGCGTTCCGCTTTCCCGTTTTGAGATGATGTATGGGGACAGGAAAAACGGAATGAAAGTCCATTATTTTTGCAAAAGTCTAGAAAACGTCCATTGTCAAATTCAGTACCATTGTCACTTTGAATATTTTTAATGTTACGTTCAAATTGGGTACGTATAAATGCTTGAAAAGAAAGAAAGGTGGAATAAACATCCGATTTATTAGCCAAAGGAAAAGTCCAAAGAAAATTGGAATAATCGTCAAGCAAAAGCATATAATAACGATGTCCCGAAGAACTTAACACGGGTGATGTCCAAAGATCACAATGTAAAATATCAAATGGTAACAAAGTATGCGAGACGGAATCAACAAAAGGTAACTTAATGTGTTTCCCTAAAGAACAAGCATGACAAATAGTAGATACACTCGATGGACTGATGTGTATCATTTTATTCTTCCTAAGTATCTCTACCACAGGTTTCCCGGGATGTCCCAAGCGTTGATGCCATAGAGAGGGAGAGATGGCAGCAAAAGCAGAAGAAAGTGTTTTATTGCTGGGTATATGGGAGGTGACAGGGTAGAGCTCGCCACGACTTTCACATCTCATGAGACGCGCCCCCGTCCGGAAATCCTTCACAGAAAAACCAAAGGGGTCAAACTCAACGGATACAGAATTATCACATGTGAATTTACGAACGGAGATAAGGTTTTTAATTAGTCGTGGAGCATGAAGAACATTTTTGAGGACAAAAGGGGGGTGAGGGGACGGAAAAGTAGTGTTACCAAAACCGTGTATAGGAATAGAATGGCCACTCCCAACAAGAATGTTACGATTAATGCTCATATTAGAATAGGGCGAGAGAATACCTTGTTCCGAAGTCATGTGAGAGGTGGCCCCCGTGTCCATATGCCAAGGTGTAGCAGGAGGAGTGAGGCCCAAAGTATACATTGCTGCCTCGATGTCCGTTGGCGAAGAAGTGGTGGTGGCAGTATGCGCCTGAGCAGGCCTTGACCCAAGGACGCCGGGCTGAGTATGAGCAGTAGAGTAGTTAGGCCTGGCCCAAGGAGCAGGGGTGGAAGGGTACGGACAGGGAGGAGGAGTCCATGGCCAAGTCCAACCCGATCCCCACTGTGGCTGCGGCTGATTGCCAGACCCCCACGGCTGAGAGAATCCAGGCGGCGGCGCTCCAACACCACGGGAACCAGAAGCATGACCAGCTTGACCATTTTTGTTCCCACCCTTTCCATTGTTTTTGCCCTTACCAGAATTATTGCCCTTACCAGAACCACGGTTATTGCCACGATTATTCCCATTGGAGTTGCTGTTTGCCTGAGAGCGATCCATAACCAAAACAGGAGCAGCAGCCTCACGTGCCATCATCGCCGAAGCCATTGAAGCCTTTTTGTTCAAACCTGCCTCTTCTAGTGTGAGCATAGACCTCGCCTTAGTGAAGCTAGGTAACGGATCATGTTGACGAAGCAAGGTTGCTACGCCATTGTAGGCATCCGTAAGACCTGCCACCATCTGCAATACCAATCGATCGTTCGATATCGGAGCTCCAACATTCTTAAGCTGATCAGCAAGTTGTTTGAGATGTTGGCAGTAGGTGGAAGTATTAGGGAAATCTTCCATAACCGTGCGAGAGAAATCCTGTTCAAGAGCCACGGCTCGTGAGTTCTTGTTATCTTGAAAGATCTCACGGAGGCTATTCCATGCTTCCATAGCCGTAGAATCTGGAACGAGGATAGTGTTGAGAAGATCTGATGAAATGGTGGAATAAATCCATCCAAGAACAGTGGAATCCAGAACCTCCCACATCTCAATTTCGTCATCCGTCTTGGGGACTTTCTCTTTGCCCTTAGACGGAGGAATTATGTGATGGATAACCAAATGAGATTTGGTATGGACTTTGAACAATTCCGCCCATGTGGCGTATTGAACATTTTCCAATTCAAGGGTGAGGGAGATGTGGTTCTTTATGTTCGAGACGGCAAGAGCCGGGTGAAACGATGAACGGGAGGAAGAAGACATCGTTGCAAGTGAAGGAGGAAGAACGAGATATGGGCGCAGCGGAAAAAAAAGAATAGGTCTAGGAAAGAAACCCAAGAGCTCGTGATACCATATAAACTGATAATAATTCCCTCCCTTTTCTCATTGATCAAGTACGTATATATACATGAAATAGAACCAATCCCTTGGCACTATTCTAGGCTAATCACTAATCAGTTACCACTAATCTAGGAACTTTACATTTACATCATTGTTATCTCTATACATATCTAATATTAGCTAAGATATGAGTATATCATATCTAATATTCTAACAGAAACATTTACAAACATTTCATTTCTTACAATGAAGAACTAATTTGAAATTGGTGAAACAAATCAATCTGCCCGAGAACAAGACATGAATTTGAATAAATTTAAATATGATTAACAAGACATGAATTTTAGTAAAATTGAAATATGATTAAATCGTTAAATTTGAATGTAATCTAACACTAACTAGAAGTCCAAGTGATAATGCTGTTGTTGGATTTGTTGTTGGATTGATGATGCGTTGAGGAGAAGAGAGAGGAATGCGGATAGAAAGAGAAAGAGAGAATACGGATAGATAGAGAGAGAAAGAGAGGATGCGTTTTTGAGCATGGAGATTTGACATTTAAAATTATTATAAAGAGGATTAAGGCTACTATAAAGACTCATTTGATAGATCGATAGGATTAAGCTGTATTAATAGTGAGGGAATTATTAATTAGGGGATTAATAATATCATCTTTTTTTTTGAATTAATAAGAAGGAGATAAGAGGTTACTATCCAGGTTGTTAGAAATAATACAGTGGTTGCATTTAATGTATCAAACACAAAATTTATTGGATTAATAATCCTATCCAGCCTAAAAAGGGCTACCAAACGGCCCCTAAGGGTTTTGATTTCAATTCATATATTCTAATGTAAAAATTAATGTTTTTATTAGTAAATTCAATTATATCCGAAGGATTTATTGATAAAAAATCCATAAATAAAAATCTTGAGCATTCATTTTGAAATGCACAATATTTTGGGGGAAACTAGTTTCTCCTTAAGTTATAGAAAGTCCTGTTTTATAAACTGTTCCTAAATATTCGCTAACTACTTGCAAGTAGAAAAAAAGTGGACTTTTTATAATTTACGGAGAAACTAGTTTCTCCCAAAACTTGCTCTTTGAAATGAGGGAAATACAAAACATTTGGTATCAATATAATCAAATAATAATGTCAATATTTTTTTAAGGAATGTGAAAACTGAAAGTTTAACTTTAACAGTGTTATATAATCGAAATTGCACCTAATGAACTGACGGTTTTTTTTTTTTTTTTAATAACTTCAATATTAAGAAAAAAGTATAAGCGATACAAGTGTTGTGAGTATAAAATAAAAAATGGGATAAAATATAAAGTGAATAATTGTTGCGAGTATGACACATGAAGCTCACAAATAAGAAACAATAAAAACTTTCCATTTTTTAATTTTAAACCTCAAGATGAATAATTTTTTAAAATATTTTTGATTTTTTGACCAAGTAATCCATATTCAAGGTTGTTTGGTTTGCACAAGTCATAGTTAATATATTAGTCATGTTATGTTGATTCACCAACCACCACCACACCATATCTTTTGGAGTCGGTGAAGCAAGTCATATACTTTTTTCCTTCTAAAAATATAGCCGAAATACATTTAATTCTTCAAAGTATCTATCAATTTTTACTTTACACCGTCATTTGAAAAGTCGGTATATTTGATAACTTAACTTCTAAATCGTCCCACTTTACACCCTGACATTAACGAATATTAAAAAAGTTAACAAAAAAGGTCATGTGCCGGGCACATGGTTTGTAATGGTTATTTGATTTTAAGGGGTCAAATGCAAATTTTTAAATATAAAGTGCTATAATTTATTTCTTTATCCAAAATAATTAATATTTTATTGAATATTTAATATTTCTTGATTTTTTTAAATGTTTTTGTTAATTATTAATTATTTTTTATAATGTTGATATATGTTTTATGGACATTTTTATTATTTTATTTTTTAACATAAACATAAAAAATTAAAAAAAAATTCAAGAAATATTAATTATTTAAGAAAATATTTATTATTTTGGAAAAAAAAATTTAGCACTTTATATTTAAAACTTTGCATTTGACACCTTTAAAACAAATAACATTTACAAACTAATCTATTTGTAATCATGTGCTTGGCACAATGATATATTTCGTTAATTTTTCTAACGTTTGCTAGTGTCGGGGCGTAAAGTGGAACGATTTGAAAATTGTAGGTACTAAACTGATCGACTTTTCAAACAAGGGTGAAAAGTGATGGATAATTTGAGAGAATAAATGTATTTTGGCCTTGATTAAACTAGTTAGTAACCCGTCGATACTCGACGGGGCATAATAATAGTAATTAATTAAAAAATAAAAAGTTAATTATTAAACTGTGATTTTATGTCCACCCCTATTATTATTTAGGGGGATTATGATTATTTAGATACTCATTCTCTGTCTTGGAATCGATCATCTATCAGTTGCATATTCAACTTGTGTAGTGTTAGAAGCGCTTATAAAACTTCAAACGGTTATAACATCCAAAAGCGGAGAATAGGTACTATAAGTTTTTTACTTATGAACCATGAAGAGCGTTTCAGTAGAGAGTACATTCTTAACCTTACACCCTCTCCTAGTTTTGGACATCAAAGCAGGATAAAACATTAATATGAAGTTACAGGGTTCGGGTCTAAAGTTGACATAAATCACCTTTCGTGTTCCGATGAATTTTGCATTTCAAAAACTGTATGCATATTCTTCATCATCAAGAAATTCAGCATTCTTTGTAGCTCCACCGCAACCCCTGCTGATAGCCATTGTCACATGTCAAATTTACAAGGAAAAGATATACTCCCTCCGTCCCTAACCTAAGTGCACACTTTCCATTTTGGGCGTCCCAAATCTACGTGCACATTTCCTAAAATGGAAAGGAATCTTTACTATTCCCTCAACTTATTCTCTCTCCTACATTATTTTAATACTCACAACACCATTATAATTTACTATTTCCTCCACTCATTCTCTCTCCTGTTTTATTTTCACACTCACAAAACTTTCAATATAATACTCTCTCCTTAATTTACGTGAAAAGTCAAACCGGGCATGTAGGTTGGGGATGGAGGGAGTATTTTTATAGTGTGAATTGGTCGTATTTTCATAGATATTAAAGCTCATAATCATCTGTTAGACACTATTGAGATGGCCACCAAATCTATTCAGGAATAACAGAATCACCACATACAATAGGTTCAACAACACTCGCTCTAAATAAGACATCCATGTGATTAATTAATAAAATATAATTTTATAGGTTTAGTATGTCATGCATCAATACATTTATATATTACTAATACAATGTGTCAAGATAAGTGATCAATTCAGCATCAATCCAACAAATAAACATACGAAAACCAATATTTCAACTCTATGAATTCAACTTAAAAAAATTAAATTTATAAGCTGTCATCAAATAAGGATTATCATATGATTAGGAGCGACCATATGGATATCAATAGTTTAAGTTAGAAAGAATTAAAAGCTCAGATTAGTTTCAAATGCATAAATTGTACAACATCAACACCAAATTTGATACAGACATGTTCACAAACATTAACTTGGTGCACATACCAACAAACTTATTACCTTTCAATAACTCTCTTGAACCTATTCGATCCTGGCAATTAACTGAAATTGGCCAGAACCATTACAGCCCTGGATAATCGCACTGGACGAAAATGGGGTTCGATCTAATTGAACAGAAAGGAAAAATGGGGATGGAATTGTGGGTGGGACGAATTTTGAGATTGTTAAAAGAGTTTTGGAGGATTAGGTTTTTTTTTTGTGCGTCTGGTGTTTTGGAGCTGCTCATGGTTTTATTTTTCTTTCCCTCTCTTTTTGTTTCTTTCTATTTTAATCACTTTACTTGTAAGACCCATTAAATAGTTAGTTGTTGTTATTTAAGTGACTAACCCCGGTTAAACACTTAATGAATTAGAAATTAAAGTTCACCCTTGATCATTTTTGAATTTTATACTTTGACCCCCTGAAAAAATTCACTTGACCCCTTAAGTTTTACTTCAATCCAACATATATAAACAAAAAAAATAACCTTTTCTCTCTCCTTGCACATTTTTTCTCTTTGCTTTCTCTCTCTTCACGCCGTGAGTCCAGATGGCAATTTGCTGAGGAGGAGGCGCCGCTCGCCACCACGCTCCCAGCCAACAATTAATCACCGAAACCGATTCAAATCATGTAACTCTCTCTCTCCCTTCATTGCCTCTCCTTTCCATTCTAATCTCAAATCCCCAAAATTCTGAACCCTGACAAATTTTGGTCTTCAAAATTGGAAACCATCTTTCAATTTTTATGGATTTTGATTCTTACTGCTGTTGGAGCAACTTCATTAGTTACGCCCTTTTACATAACATTTAAGTCTATTATATAACTGCTATAAAATTGCTTCTTCCATTTTTCTTTTCAAATGTTCTTTATCTATAATATTTTAGAAATATTGTTTGATGTCGTACTTTTTTATTTCTTAATTAGCCTTTATTTCATATCCAAATCATTTCCATTCCTTCCAGTAATATAGATGATATGGCTCGAGAAGTAGTGTCGATGTCGAAGAAGATGCTTTGATTCGTAGGTTTGATATTGCTCTTTCTCCTCCCTTTTACTTTTGTTGACGTGTCTCTAATTTCCTATCCATTTTGTACTTATGGAAGAATTACAAACGAAACTAAGGCAACTATGCGAAATTGATGGAATGACATATCAGCCCTTGCATGAAATGATTGAGGTAGTTTTCCTTTATTAGACTTAATTTTATTGTTAAAAATATCACCAGAATTGTTCATTAATGATTTGTTCATTGTGTAGGAGATTGTAAGTTGGATCAACAGAAGGAAACATACCTTGACAAAGCATGACTTTCAGCATTATGTATCAAGGTGGGTATCGTTGGGCTAATCACTTGACTTTCAGGATTATGTATCAAGGTGGGTTCGTCTACATTGCCATTACCGACCGTCTCATACTCGAAACTTGGGAGATGGGGGGGGGGGGAAATGCTGCAGTTGTTTGATTTTTGGTTCTATCAATTTGAGATTGTGATTTTTAATTTTTTGTTCAGAGGCAATCTGAGCCATATATCCGATGATGATGAATCAAACAAATGTGAATCAAACTATGCTTAAACTATGCTTAGTGAAAGATGTATTCAGACACATGATGTTAATGGTAATTCTATCAATGGAATAGATTGATTCCATCTGCTAGTGGACGTTGCTGAACAATTTGAAGTTCTTCCATTTTCTACTGATGCATAGCGTTTCTTGCAGAGATTATGTCCTCTTCTCACATCAAAGTGTGCTTTATTTTTCTTTCACTCTCTCATTTTTTTCCTATGGTCGTAAATAAAGATGGATGCTAAAGGTTTACTGATTGGTGAGAACTTAGAAAGGTTGAAAGAAATCAAAAGTCCTAATTTGATTTTATTAGAAACATTATGGGTGGATACCCATTCTAAATACTTTATGCTTATTAAATAGAAGGTTTAGATATATATGATCTTTATTACAGGTTGGATCGAATGTTTCCTAATTACGGGTTAAGAAATTAGCAGGAAGTACAACAACTGAATGGAATTATTTATAGAAAGTGATCACGTGTATGATCTAACTTACTAAGGAAAATCAGAAGGTAGGGCAACAATTAGAGAGTTATATAATACTCTCTCATTCAAAAATAGTATAAATAAATAAAACCAAGTCAATGCTTGGAAACTTATTGATTCAAAACTAATTAGAAATCACAAAGTACTAATATTGGTTCAAAATTAATCAGAAATCACAAAGTATGAAAAAAAATATTGGTTCAATCCCCCACGCTAAGAAAAATAAAACACAAACTCTTCATGCTTACCTAATGAATCTATTTTCCTGCTTGATTTGTTTGATTGCTTTAGTAACCGATATTTGGGCATCCTCACTATTCGAAACATCGCCCAACAAACGTTTCCTTGGAGTTATGTCCTCATATGTTGATGTTGAATAACTATCCCCCATAAATTCCATAGGATGACCCTACATTAAATAAAATAAGCATAATAAATAACATGTACACTTAATTTGTCATGAAAAGCAAATAACAAAAAAAAGTGAAGTAGAAGAAAAGGTAAAGTTGAACATGGATTACCCCATCATTATCATTCAGGTTGGACACATTTTGAACTTCTACATTTAGTCTAGAAGCCACCTCTTGCAGCTTAAAAAAAATAAAAAAAATATTATTTATGACATAATATTGATAGACATTGTAATATAGTTTGCACTTACATCAGAATTTTCCAATGAAAAAAATTGAGTAATGGTGTCCGCATCCTCTGTTATTTTCTTCACCGTGAAAGATCGTTTCTCATCAGAAGAATCCATGGTTCGTTGGTCGACCTCAACCTTGAACAAACATTGCCTTTCAAATATAATGCAAAAAATTATATTCAAATTAAATATGTGATCAAATAATTTTATGATTCTGCGATATTTTAAATATGTGATTAAATTTGGATAAATCAATATTCAAATTAAATCTTATCAAATTAGGCTTACATTTGAATTTCAGTTTCAAATTAGGCTTACATTAAATCTTATCAAATTAAGCTTACATTTGAATCAATAGCATGACTGACAAATAAGAAGGCGCCACATACAATTTCACATCATAATTCCACGCGGCAGGCTGTGTGCATTCGATTTTCTTCTGTGTTAATATATTATATAGATTTGAAGTAGTTTTGTGAATTATGCGTGTGTAAAAATCATTTATGCAGCCGGTTATTTTGGGATACAAATTCTGTAGAAATCAAATCATTGATGTTAGTAAAAGATAATTATTCTGTGGAAATCAAATTGGATTCCATAACTGACTAATCAATCAATTTAGAAATGAGATTAAATTTCAATTTCAAATAATTATAAATATGTGATTAAATTAGAATACAAATCAATATTCAAATTAAATCTTATCAAATTAGGCTTACATTTGAATTTCAGTTACAAAATAGGCTTACATTTCAATTTCAGTTTCAAATTAGGCTTAGATTAAATAATTACGTATATGTGATTTAAATTTGCTTTATTAATATCAAATCTTATCAAAGGTAATTGCATTAGTCATGGGAAATTAATTTATGGACATCATCTATTACATACGTGAATTAGAAATATTGAATTCTAATTTCAAATTTTAAATTGTCAAATAATTTTATAATTCTGCGATATTTTAAATATGTTATTAATTTTGGACAAATCAATATTCAAATTAAATCTTATCAAATTAGGCTTACATTTGAATTTCAGTTTGAAATTAGTCTTATATTAAATCTTATCAAATTAGGCTTACATTTGAATCAATAGCATGGTTGACGAATGAGAAGGCACCACGTGGAATTCCACATCATAATTCCACGTGGCAGGCTGTGTGCATTCGATTTTCTTATATTTTAATATATTATATAGATTTGAAGTAGTTTTGTGAATTATGTGTGTGTAAAAATTATTTATGCAGCCGATTATTTTGGGATTCATATTTGTAGAAATCAAATATTAGATGTTAGAAAAAGATAAATATTATGTGGAAATCAAACTGGATTCCATAACCGACCAATTAATTTAGAAATGAGATTGAATTTCAATTTCAAATAATTATAAATATGTGATTAAATTAGAATACAAATCAATATTCAAATAAATCTTATCAAATTAGGCTTACATTTGAATTTCAGTTTCAAATTAGGCTTACATTAAATAATTACGTATATGTGATTTAAATTTGCCTTATTAATACCAAATCTTATCAAAGATAATAGCATGAGTCATGGGGAATTAATTTATGGACATTATCTTTTTCATACGTGAATTAGAAATATTGAATTCTAATTTCAAATTTTAAATTGTCAAATAATTTTATGATTCTGCTATATTTTAAATATGTAATTAAATTTGGACAAATCAATATTCAAATTAAATCTTATCAAATTAGGCTTACATTTTAATTTAAGTTTCAAATTAGGCTTACATTAAATCTTATCAAATTAGGCTTACGTTCGAATCAATAGCATGGTTGACGAATGAGAAGGCGTCACGTGGAATTCCACGTCATAATTCCACATGATAGGCTGTGTGCATTCGATTTTCTTCTGTTTTAATATATTATATAGATTTGAAGTAGTTTTGTGAATTATGCGTGTGTAAAAATCATTTATGCAGCCGGTTATTTTGGGATTCAAATTTTGTAGAAATTAAATATTTGATGTTAGTAAAAGATAACTACTCTGTAGAAATCAAATTGGATTCCATAACCGACTAATCAATCAATATAGAAATGAGAATGAATTTCAATTTCAAATAATTATAAATATGTGATTAAATTAGAATACAAATCAATATTCAAATTAAATCTTGTCAAATTAGGCTTACATTTGAATTTCAGTTTCAAATTAGGCTTAAATTAAATAATTACGTATATGTGATTTAAATTAGCTTTATTAATATCAAATCTTATCAAAGTTAATTGCATGAGTCATGGGGAATTAATTTATGGACAACATCTATTACATACGTGAATTAGAAATATTGATTTCTAATTTCAAATTTTAAATTGTCAAATAATTTTATGATTCATCGATATTTTAAATATATGATTAAATTTGGACAACTCAATAATCAAATTAAATCTTATCAAATTAGGCATACATTGAATTTCAGTTTCAAATTAGGCTTACATTAAATCTTATCAAATTAGGCTCATATTTGAATCAATAGCACGGCTGACGAATGAGAAAGTCCCACGTGGAATTTCACGTCATAATTTCACGTGGCAGGATGTATGCATTCGATTTTCTTTTGTTTTAATATATTATATATATTTGAAGTAGTTTTGTGAACTATGCGTGTGTAAAAATCATTTATGCAGCCGATTATTTTGGGATTCAAATTATGTAGAAATCAAATATTTGATGTTAGTAAAAGATAATTATTCTGTGGAAATCAAATTGGATTCAATAACCGATTAATCAATCGATTTAGAAATGAGATTGAATTTAAATTTCAAATAATTATAAATATGTGATTAAATTAGAATACAAATCAGTATTCAAATTAAATCTTATCAAATTAGGCTTACATTTGAATTTCAGTTTTAAATTAGGCTTACAATAAATAATTATGTATATGTGATTTAAATTTGCTTTATTAATATCAAATCTTATCAAAGGTAATTGCATGAGTCATGGGGAATTAATTTATGGACATCAACTATTACATACGTGAATTAGAAATATTGAATTCTAATTTCAAATTTTAAATTGTCAAATAGTTTTATGATTCTGCGATATTTTAAATATGTGATTAAATTTGGACAAATCAATATTCAAATTAAATCTTATCAAATTAGGCTTACATTTGAATTTCAGTTTCAAATTAGGCTTACATTAAATCTTATCAAATTAGGCTTACATTTGAATCAATAGCATGGTTGACGAATGAGAAGGCGCCACGTGGAATTCCACGACATAATTCCACGTGGCAGGCTGTGTGCATTCAATTTTCTTCTGTTTTAATATATTATATAGATTTAATGTAGTTTTGTGAATTATGCGTGTGTAAAAATCATTTATGCAGTCGGTTATTTTGGGATTCAAATTCTGTAGAAATCAAATATTTGATGTTAGTAAAAGATAATTATTCTGTAAAAATCTAATTGAATTTCAAAATCGACTAATCAATCAATTTAGAAATGTGATTGAATTTCAATTTCAAATGATTATAAATATGTGATTAAATTAGACTACAAGTCAATATTCAAATTAAATCTTATCAAATTAGGCTTACATTTAAATTTCAGTTTCAAATTAGGATTACATTAAATAATTACTTATATGTGATTTAAATTTGCTTTATTAATACCAAATCTTATCAAAGGTAATTGCATGAGTCATGGGGAATTAATTTATGGACATCATCTATTACATACATGAATTAGAAATATTGAATTCTAATTTCAAATTTTAAATTGTACAATAATTTTATGATTCTGCGATATTTTAAATATGTGATTAAATTTGGACAAATCAATATTCAAATTAAATCTTATGAAATTAGGCTTACATTTGAATTTAGGTTTCAAATTAGGCTTACATTAAGTCTTATAAAATTAGGCTTACATTTGAATCAATAGCATGGTTGACGAATGAAGGCGCCACGTGGAATTCCACATCATAATTTAACGTCACAGGCTGTGTGCATTCGATTTTCTTCTTTTTTAATATATTATATAGAAGATATGAAGTAGTTTTGTGAATTATGCGTGTGTAAAAATCATTTATGCAGCCGGTTATTTTGGGATTCAAATTTTTTCTGTAGAAATCAAATATTTGATGTTAGTAAAAGATAATTATTCTGTAGAAATCAAATTGGATTCCATAACCAACTAATTAATCAATTTAGAAATGAGATTGAATTTCAATTTCAAATAATTATAAATATGTGATTAAATTAGAATACAAATAAATATTCAAATTAAATCTTATCAAATTAGGCTTACATTTGAATTTCAGTTTCAAATTAGGCTTACATTAAATAATTACGTATATGTGATTTAAATTTGTTTTATTAATATCAAATCTTATCAAAGGTAATTGCATGAGTCACGGGAAGTTAACTTATGGACAACATCTATTATATACGTGAATTAGAAATATTCAATTCTAATTTCAAATTTTAAATTGTCAAATAATTTTATGATTCTGCGATATTTTAAATATGTGATTAAATTTGGACAACTCAATATTCAAATTAAATCTTATCAAATTAGGCTTACATTTGAATTTCAGTTTCAAATTAAGCTTACATTAAATCTTATCAAATTAGGCTTACATTTGAATCAATAGCAAGGTTAATGAATGAGAAGGCGCCACGTGGAATTCCACGTCATAATTCCACGTGGCAGGGTGTGTGCATTTGATTTTCTTCTGTTTTAATATATTATATAGATTTGAAGTAGTTTTGTGAATTATGCGCGTGTAAAAATCATTTATTCAGTCGCTTATTTTAGGATTCAAATTCTGTAGAAATCAAATAATTGATGTTAGGTAAAGATAATTATTCTGTGGAAATCAAATTGAATTTCATAACCGACTAATCAATCAATTTAGAAATGAGATTGAATTTCAATTTCAAATAATTAGAAATATGTGATTAAATTAGAATACAAATCAATATTCAAAATAAATCTTATCAAATTAGGCTTACATTTGAATTTCAGTGTCAAATTAGGCTTACATTAAATAATTACGTATATGTGTTTTTAATTTGTTTTATTAATATTAAATCTTATCAAAGTTAATTGCATGAGTCATGGGAAATTAATTTATGGACAACATCTATTACATACGTGAATTAGAAATATTCAATTCTAATTTCAAATTTTAAATTGTCAAATAATTTTATGATTCTGCGATATTTTAAATATGCGATTAAATTTGGACAACTCAATATTCAAATTAAATCTTATTAAATTAGGCTTACATTTGAATTTCAGTTTAAATTAGGCTTACATTAAATCTTATCAAATTAGGCTTACATTTGAATCATTAGCATGGTTGATGAATGAGAAGGCGCCACGTGGAATTCCACGTCATAATTCCACGTGGCAGGGTGTGTACATTTGATTTTCTTCTGTTTTAATATATTATATAGATTTGAAGTAGTTTTGTGAATTATGCGTGTGTAAAAATCATTTATTCAGTCGGTTATTTTAGGATTCAAATTGAAAACGTGAGTTTTTGGGAACAATCTTTATTTCCTTGTTTTTGAAATATCCTCAAACATGGTAAGAAGATTTTGTGACTTTCATGAAAGATTTATTATGTCCTATTTTGACAAGGACTTTGTAAATAAAGTAAATATCTTTTATTTATGTACATAGTTTTATATTATAACCAACCTACTAACAATCTATTTCTTTGTGAGTGTGATTTATGTTTTCTTATAGAATTTGAGATCTCACAAAAGAAGAGTGTTGATTGCGTGAAGATCTTCTCCATGGTGCATATAAATACAAATTCATCAGCACAAGAGAAGACACGAATTTTGAGAGAAAAACCTTCTTGTTTTTCACAGTTTTTTAACATTGTTGTTTAGGTTGTGAGTAAAGGTTGTGACATACATCCGTAACTCACATCTAGGTTTTCATTGAGTTCTTTGTTTTACTTCTTACTAGAATAGGTCTTACTTGGTAAAGGGGAAGTGTTATTGTCATAAAAGGTGATTAGAACTCGTTTAGTATTTTAGTCTTTTAGTTTTTCACTTATTCTTATTTTTGTAAGCATCAAAAAATTTTATAGTGAAAAGTTTTTGGGCGTAAGCCTAGTTTGCTGATCTCAAGATCAGTAAGCGTATATAACCCTTGTGTTATCATTTTATTCTGTTTTATTCCGCTGCATTATCTGTGGATGTGTGGACAGTTGTGAGACACATCTGTACTCACATCTATATTCTGATGAGTGTTTGAAGCTTCCTAGCTAGACGAAACTTTCTATTGGTATCAGAGCCAACTCTCGATATATTACTGAGTGTTGATCCATAAAGTGTAGTCATTATGGAATGCCAAAATCATCAAAACAGGCCTCCAGTCTTGGATGGAACTAATTATTCTCTTTGGAAGTCTAAGATACGTAATTACATCAAAAGTATTGATGAAAGGGCTTGGATGTGTATCCTTGTTGCATGGCAACCTCCTACTGTGAAGAAGAAGCCTGCTTCTGGTGTTGGTGAGTCTATTTTGGAAAGGAAAACTGAAGAGCAATGGACTCTTGAAGAAATACATTCTGTCAATTATAATTCAAAAGCAATGGGTGCTATTTCCAGCCATGTTTCTGGTAATATATACAAACTCATCACTAATGAAAGTGTTGCTAAGGCTGCTTGGGATATCTTGCAAATGCAATGTGAGGGGATTCCTAGTGTGAAGGCTCCTAGGATTAGGATTTTAATGGATAGGTTTGAAATACTTAGAATGGAGGAGACAGAGGATATTGTCTCCTATGCGGCTAAGATCCATGAAATCTCCAATGAATGCACTAGCCTAGGAGAGTCAATTTTGAATGCTAGATTAGTAAGCAAAATCTTAAGAACTTTGTCTGAAAGGTTTAATATCAAGGTTGCTGTCATTGAAGAGACTAATGACACCAACACAGTAGGTTTAGACAAAATTGTTGATATTTTAAGTGTGTTCCAGCTAAATCTTGAAGCTCAACAAAAGAACAAGGCAATAAGTATTGCCCTTAAAAGTTCTGCAGCCATTCCAAAGGAAAAGCTGACCTTTCCTCTGAAATTAATGAGTCTAATCTTGAGGATGATGATGTGGTTGTAATCACCAAGAAATTCAATTCTATTCTGAATAACAAAAGGAGAAACAAGTTTCCTAGAAAAACCTCTCAGGATTTAGAGAAACAAGATGATAATTCTGATGAGGGGTCCAAGAAGAAAAGTTTTGATAACAAGAAATCATCTGATTCTGTGCAATGTAGAGCATGTCGTGACTTTGGTCACTTTGCTAATGAGTGTGCTAACACACTTAAGAAAAGGGGAATTAGTTACACTGCTGCTTCGAGTGATAGCGAGGATGATGAAGTATTTGCTATCATCTCTGTGTTTGAATCTTCCTCTGTCTGTTTTAATGCTTATACTGCAGATACAAATAAAGAAGAATTTTCTGAAGCTGATCTGGAGACGGATGTGGATACAGATATGTACACATCCGAACTCACATCCGAGCAGACCTTCAACTGTTTCTCTGTAAAAGGAGATTCAGAAGATGAAGATAGGGACATTCCCTATGAGGAACTCTTTGCAACCTATAAGGAACTACATGCTGATTGGATGAAGCGTATGGACAAAATTGAGGTACTTGCTAAGGTAAATAAGTCTCTTTCTGATAAATTAGTTGTTTGTGAAGATGAGAAATCCATACTTTCAAAAGAAAATGATGATAAAAAAGATACCATTGCCAAACTTGAAGTCCTTGTGACCAAGAAAGAAGTTGAGCTTGAAAAATTCAAAAATGAGTGTGAAAAAGCTGAAAGTACATTTACCAAGTTAAATAAAAGCAAAATGAAACTTGATGAAGCTATTTCTATGGGTCAACTTAATAAAACTGGTCTGGGCTTTGAAAAAGGCAAATTTGTAAAGGAGGGATGCAAGGCTTCTACTTCAAAAAGTGTGGAAAAATCAATTTTGAAAGAAAAACTATTTTTGAGTGAGAAAAGGCCAAGGAGGAGGCACTACATCTGTCATTATTGCTTTGCTCCTGGGCACATTAGACCCTTCTATTACAAAATTAAAGGTTGATAAGAAATCTGGTTTTCATCAGTCTCAGATGTGTGAAAAGATGTATACACATCCGGACACACATCCAGGTAAACTGAGACCTCTGCACCACAAAAAGAAAGCTGAAAAACTGTGGGTGGCCAAACCAAGTGCTACCCGCAATGTTGTTTACTCTTCCCTCAAAATAGTGTCACTGGTTCTTGGTATTTTGATAGTAGGTGCTCTAGGCACATGACTGGGAATCAAGCTTTTCTAGTAGACTATGAGATGATTAGTGAGGGAAAGGTGAATTTTGGTGGCGGTGCTCAAGGCAAAATTGTTGGGAAAGGAACCCTAGATGTTGAAGGTCTCCCAAAATTGCATAATGTGTATCATGTGGAAGGTCTTAGGACCAATCTCATTAGTATAAGTCAGTTATGTGATGATGACTTATATGTGAAGTTTGATAAGAAGCTATATGAGGTGTTTGATGAGTCTAACACATGTGTCCTCACTGGTCTAAGATCATCTGACAATTGTTACAAGTTTTGTGACAATTTGTCTTGTTTAAGTTTTTCTGATATTGTATTTGATGATACACTTGATTTTAACCTCAAAACTGCCAAGGATGATGTTTCAGGTTATCAACCGGAGTGGAAATTTGCTGATTTAGGTGCTGGAGATACGGAAAGCACTGTAAAAGAAAAACAGGCAGATGTGAGTCCAGATGTGCAAATGGATGTATCTGCGGATGTGAATACACTCGTTCCCACATCTGAACACACATTCACTCAAAGAACTGTGTCTGAAGTCAGCTCTTCAGATTCAAAAGGAGAAGTTATTTCTGAAAGAGATCATGTTGGGTTTGTTGATAGATCAATTGACATTTTGTCTAGAATTCAGAAAGATCACCCCACTTCTCAAGTGGTTGGTGAAATGCATGATCAAAGGCAAACCAGAAGGAATGAGAAGGTAAATCACTGGTATTTGGATGCTTTATGGAGTCATACATCCTTATACTCCAAGGTATGTTGTTACTGCTTTGTGTCTAACATTGTGGGATACATTGACTTAGATTGGGCAGAAATTTTTTATGATAAAAACATATGTGTTCGATGTTCCTACCTTGGTAACATCCTTGATTCCTGGTATATATGGAGAAAAAGTTATGTCTCCTTGTTCATGGCTGAGGCTAAATATGTTACCCTTGGAAGTTGCTGCACACAACTGCTTTGGATGAACCAAATGCTGAAAGACTATGGATTGAATAGCAAAATTTTGACTGCTTTTTGTGATAACAAAAGTGCCTTGGACATATCCAAAAATCCTGTCCAACATTCTAGAACAAAACACATTGATATTAGACATCATTTCATTAGGGATCTTGTAGAGCAAAAAACTGTGTGTCTGGAATTTGTTGGGACTGAAAATCAATTGGTGATATATTTACAAAGGCATTAGATTTGGAGAGATTTTCCTCCTTGAGGAAGTCTCTTGGTTTGTGTGATATCTAAGGCTGTGAGCACAAATGTGTCTCACATCCTCTAACACATCTGTATATTAGACTAACTGAAAAAAAAATCATCATGCATTAGCACAAAATATCTCAGTGTGGTCACTTGTGAGTTTACATCTCTGACATTGTTCTGATCACTTAATTGTGAGCACTTTCTGTTCTTGTTATCTTTTGATGACTTGATATAACCTTCCTAGGTATCTCAAAGTGGGTGCTATAAAAGAAAAAAATAGTGAGAAACAGCTGCTTCACCCTTAGTATGAAGCCATAACATTGTGATCAAGTGATTCTCATAAGAAATCTTGAAATCAAACTTGATAAGATCATTGGGAAAAAGGGCTATCTTTGGGATTCAAGTAAAGTGAAAGCTACTCACAACGCAAAAATCCACAATAAAAAATAGGAGGATGCATCCTAGAGGCTGTGCAGATTGGATTATAGCTCATTGACTTTTTGTGATCTAAATGTGTCCCCAAATGTGACTCACATCCTATGCCACATCTGTGAGCTGAGATCTTTCCTTCACCTGTGTGTTTGCATCATGCTAGGCATACTGCATTTTTTTGGTCATATAGGATGCTTTGTAAATATGCATGCTAATTTATTTTCATTCTTAATTTATTCTTTGATTTAACATGTTTTTTGATTTCCAATATCTCCCATGAAAGAAAAAGATGTGTATCAATCCATATTTTTTGAAGGTAGTTGTGTGTGGAAATCTCAAGGGGTTATAGCCGTTGGAGGAATTCTAAGGTATTTTAGATATGTGAAACCTATTTGGAAAAGGAGTCCTTAACTAAATTGGAAAGGGGGAGCTGTGAGTATTTATTAGGGCTCACATCCGTCCCATCCCCCATAAACCCTCAGCTAAACCCTTGTTCTTTCCTCGTGATTGCTCACAATCACACACATTGCAATTAATTCTCATTCTACTGTTCAACCTAACCCTGTTTTGCAGATTAAATGGCTTTCCACAATCAAATTCGTGAAGAAGACGTCCTTGATATTGAGCCAATTTCAGTAGCCATAGCTGAAGCCCCCATTGTCGCCAATCCTGCAATATCAAAATTTTTCGCAGAAATTCCTCCTCCCTCGTCCTCGTCCGAATCCTCCATGGAAGCCCCAACTGCGAAATCACCCTCTCCCCTTCTATCTCAAAATGGTTTATGAATTCAATGCTAATTTGACCAAAGGGCTAGATAGACTTTCTTCCTCCTACTCTCTTTATGTGAGAGGAAAATTTGTTCCTTTTTCTCCTTCTGTGATCAATGATTTGCTTGGGTTAGATAATTCTTTGGATCAGGCCTGTGATGTTTCTGAGGAAGACCTAGTTTCTACTATCACCCATGGTAAAGTGACTTCTTGGCCCATTAAGCCAAAAGATTTGGGTAGTGGCTCTCTCTCTTCCTTTTACTGTTTTCTCCATACAATCCTTGATGCCAACCTGTGCCCCTCAAATAATAAGACCACTGTTACTAGGGTGCAAGCTGACTTGCTTTATAGGTTGGGTGCTAAAAGGAACATCAATTTTGGAGATTTCATTTTTAGAAAAATTTGTGGTTATGGAGAATCCCCTTCAAAGAAATGGTCTTTGCCCTATCCTTCTCTCATTTCTCAAATTTTGGTTGCTCAAGGAGTTAAGCCTGAAAAAGGTGAGAATAGAATTGATAAGTTTGAACTGTTCAAAGAATCCAAGACCCTATTGGATGAAAAACAGAGGTTTGTTGATCTACCTTTGGGAGTTGTGCCTGAGATAACCATGCCAGATGTAGGTACATCTAGCCCCACATCTGTGACTCCATTTGTGGCTCAAATAAAGGACATGGATGAAGAAATAGCTGCTGCTGAAGCCATGACCCTTGCACTGACTGATCAACTGCAAGCCTCCAAATCACATGCCAACAACCTCAAAGATCTAAAGGATAGACTTCTAAGGTGGCATGCATCTCTTTCTACTTAAAAAGGGGGAGAAGGGATAAGTGCTGAAGTTTCTACTGCTGCTGGTACTTGGAGACAGTGGGAACTTTAATTGAGGGGGAGAAGATTTGAAGAATTTTTGCTTTGGTGGTTCTTAAGACAATTTTAATTTCTGTTTTAAATTTTAAACATTGGTCTGTAATATCTTAAAATAGGTTGCTGTTGAATGGTTTGCTTTTGCTTTTATTTAATGAACTGCTGGTTTTTGCTCTAATCTGTTGTATGCAGTTTTTGTGTGTGGATGTGTAAACACATCTGCACATACATCCATTCAGGGGGAGTCTTTGCTGAAAATATTGATCTAAAATGATCAAATCATAAATCTTTGGTTTTGACCAGAAAGTCCAAAATAGGGGGAGATTGAAAACGTGAGCTTTTGGGAACAATCTTTGTTTCCTTATTTTCGAAATATCTTCAAACATGGTAAGAAGATTTTGTGACTTTCATGAAAGATTTATTATGTCCTATTTTGACAAGGATTTTGTAAATAAAGTAAATATCTTTTATTTATCTACATAGTTTTATATTAGGACTAACCTACTAACAATTTATTTCTTTGTGAGTGTGTTAGGTCCCAAATGGTAGGAATCAGGCTAGAGGGGGGGGGTGAATAGCCTGACTATAACTTTTTGCTAAAACTTCTTTTGAAAAACTTTAGCTCACCGGTAAGTGATTTTGCACAGCGGAAATTAAGTTTTCAGTTTAGAGAAAAGGCAAACCGGTAAGACAAAATATCATGCAAGTCAAGACAAAAATTATTTCCAAGTAAGACAAACAGAATGAGCAGTAAGTGAAGTCAATAGGTTGTGACCAGTTGAGAGATTTTCAACTGATTACAACTACACAACAGAAAACAAACAAAGCAATAAATGACACATTGTTTGAAGAGGTTCACAGTGTTAAATAACTGCTACGTCCTCTACCAAGTTTGGTCAGAACTTGGATTTGTGAAGGTGCACTACTTTATTAATGGATTCTACCTATTACAAGTTGCAAGCCAATGATTGAAAGGCTGCCAAACTAGAGGTGACCACTAATAGGTCGTGCTACAACAAAGACCTGGTGTTTTTTTCTAGAGATGTGCTCACAAGCTGAGCTGATTTCTCTAGGGTGTTGTGTGTGAATCAATCAATGTGTTCCATAAGTAGTCTAATGGAGGAACACTACAGAATTGATTGAGGTGCCAGTGTATAAGTCCTAACAGAGATGTCTAGTGAATAAAGGGACTTGCTTTGAATGCTTTGAACTAGAGAATGTGCAGGTTGGTAGTTCAAAGCAGCTCACTCTCAAGAATCATAAATGCACCAACCTTCTTCAATGCTCCAGGAAAGCTATTTAAAGTGAACTTTGAAAAGGAGCCGTTGTCTTTGAAGAGGTTGCAATGATGACTTGGAATGGCAGGCATTAAATGGGAAGATCCTTGCATTAAATGCCTGAGATTGGATAGAGAGGATTTCCAGAGATAGATGGGGCTCTGTGAGTACTGGTTACTTGACATTCTCAAAGAAGGTACTGATTTCTTTGCAGAGATGTCATGTCAAGATGCTTGCTTTACCAACTTTAGCTAAAGTTGATGGCCGGGTGGTCGGGAGCAATTAATGCACCTAAGCAAGCCGCTATCAATCTTGAGGAGTAAGCTATAACCGGTTACTGGACCGGTAACTCAACCGGTAAGATAGGTAAACCGGTAAAGAAGCTTTGACCGGTAAATGACTTCAACCGGTAACTCACACATTGCTGATGGAAATTCTCTGGTCTTCAAGTCATCAAATCTTGAGAAAAATACATAGCAAAAACACTGGGCACGAGCACTAAGGGATCCTATGGTACATAGAAAAATTCTATTTTGATCTAACTAAATTAGGGGTCCTCATTAATGCTTGTTATGATTGGGATTAAGCAATTCTAAGTCTAAGCATATATTTGACTAACAATCTCCTCCTAATTGCTTAAGTCCAATCACCCTAGGTTAGCATCTTCTTGACTTAGAAAAAGAAATGATGAAGAATTTGTTTATTTAATATATCATTCCCCAAGTCAAGAGACAACTTGATGCTACCTAAGTAAGCTTACAGAAGTGAAAAATAAAAGATTTGAAAAAGGAGAAATATTTTGAATGAGACCTGCAAGATATATCGGTTAGAAGCAGTTGGAATATTCAAAATAATTAAAAGTAAGGAAACTCAAACAAAACACAAAGTTTAAGGATAAGAGATTCTCATTATGTTGTAGACCGGTGAATGAGGGAAAGAAAGACAAAAACATCATCGGTTACATTCTCAGAGCTGCACCGGTAAGAGGCTTAGATCTAGATCGGCTAAGGAGCAAGCAAAGATTCGAAGGAGGATCTGAGGCTTTAGACTTCTTGGATGATTCCTTTGCTTTCTTCTTCTCTTTCTCATCCCTTTTTCTTTTGTTCCTTTCTTCTCTAACCACCAGGAGCACTTCATTTTTAGCTTTCACTTTGGCTAACTCCATCTCAAGCTCACGGTTCCTTTCTTGACAACTACTAAGGGCTTCATTGTCCTTTTGAAGTTCTTCAATGGATCGGTTCGTAATGTCTTTGCCGGAAAGTTGTTGCTCACAAAGGATGTTGTTGGTTTTCCGAGCCTCATCAAGTTGTAATCGAAGATCTCGATGACGTTGTCTCTAGCTTTTATATCGGTCAAGAAATTGCCAAGAGATGCAGCAATACCGCCTTCAATAAATCAAATCTTCTCTCATCCTCCTCCCGATTGGACTTAATGAAAGAACGAGCTAACTCAATGTTGACTTCAACAAAACCATCAAGCAAGGCTCTATGAAGATCCACAAATCAAGCAAGAAGTGGCCTATTCAAATCATCGGTAGGAGGGGCCTGTAAGGGAATGGATTGAGAGACCGGTTGGCTAGCCGGTAAATGAGCATCGGTAACAGGGAGGCAATTGATCGGCAACATGGCTATCGTTAATAGGAGAAGATGGATCGGTAAGAGAGGTTGCATTGGACCGAGACACTTCACCGGTAGGAGAGATTTCAATCTCCTCATCCAATAGTTCCATGGGAGAGTCGGGAGGAGCAATCGGTAAAGGAGAAGCAGGAGCATGAGGATCAAAGGGTTCCAAACTCATCATCTCAAAGAAAAGAAAGTCTCCAAGAGCTCGGGCAATAGGGACTAATGGTAAGATGGCTTGCCGCACGCCTTAGAATGTGAATTACTCTAAGAGCCAGCGAAGTAATGAAGCTTCTCTAATGTTGCTCCAAGGTATAGGCTTGTCTTTCTTTATCACAGAGAGTTCGGTCACATTTGGCAATAAGCCAACCATTTTAGTAACATAACTGCACCAATTTAAAAGCCTCAACTCTGCACTTTGAGTAATACGCCCATTGATAGACATATACCGGATAAAGAAGTCATCGGTTGAAAGTGTGCTTTCAACCTGGTCTCTGGGGCAAATGTTGCATACCGGCCATGAATCCCGATAAACCGATTGTGTTGCCGAATAGAGGAAGGATATTTCTTGTTTGGTTTTGGAGAAGGGAAATCGGTAACCGATTGTTGCTCATCCTTTCCTGTGCATGATTTCTTTGCCTTTGGAAGGAATTGGACGCTTCTTAAGCTTCAACACCTTAATCTTCCGATACCGGCGACTTGTCCCACCGGGCCCAAAGAGTTTTGGTATATCTAGGAGGAGTATCTTCAGGAGCAAAGACCAACCTTCATGTACCGTCACAACATCAATGAAGGTGGACATTCTATCTTCTCTCCTTTGCCTCCGAAATTGATCGGCAATAGATGGAGGCATTGGAGTGGGCTCAAGAATCGCCTTGCTAAGGATCTTCTCATGAACTTCAAATAAAGGTATTCCATCGGCGTATCGAGGAATAGAAGCTTTGGAGGTATAGAAATTGAGAGTAGACATGAGATCCTTTCCCGACGCATACCAGATCATCATAAACCGGAGGAATAGCCGGGTCATTCTCATCAAAATCAACATCTTCTTCTTCTTCATCAGAAATCAAAGGGAGTCTTCATCAAAAATGGGATCAATATCCTCCTCCCGAACCTGAATTGGCTCTAGAAGAGGAAGGAAGAATGACTTGGCTTACCGATTGACTAACCGGTAGAAGAGATGCTTGAATGGCTCGAGTAGCTAATCTCTTCAATGGTTGTTGACTCTCCTCGCCTTGCTCGGTAAATAAGCTAATCGCCAAGGCTTGGCCGGAGAAGGATATCATCAACATTAATTGCCTTAACCGCTTCGGGCAGCAGATGCAACGGTAAGGGGCCGACTAACCGGTAAGGGAGAAGCATCGGTAGAATCTTCTCTAACCGATTGAGGTATCTCACCGTAAAGGACTTGAGACAAGATTTTCTCCTCCTCCCCGCAAAGCAAGAACGGTAACTGGAGATGTCTCGCATTACCTCCTCCCACATGTTGCATCGGTAAAGGAGTGGTAAAATCCGTACTAATCTTCTTAGACCGATCAATCTCAAGCAAAGCACCTTGGTCATCGGCATCCGAATCACTGAGTCGCAGAGCTAGAGCTTGTGATCGATCGTTTCCGCCCTATCAATGGCTTGAACATCGAGCCATTAATGTCCTTGAACATTTCTTCTATTTCTTCATCGTGAACAAGAGCCCATTTGTTTTTGTTGGACCGAATAGAGTTGAAGAAGCCGAAAGAGAGATATCACCCATACTCGAAAGTCTCGTTCAAGTCCACCAGCATTTTGCACCACATCCATTACATTCTTCACGAATTGCCATCTTCGAGGTCCTAAGTTGACAATTTCGTCAGATCAAAGGAGGGAAGATCATCTCCAGGTAACTCATATCTTCCAAGCTGATAAGGATCAGATTCCTTGAGGGTATCCTGAGCATTATAGAGAATGGCAAAATCAATCCACACTGCCTGAATCATCATGTCTTTCCGGAGCCTATCCTGAGCCAAGTAGATGGCATTCCACATAGGAGGCAGCAACTCAAAATACCGATTATAAATCTTGAGAAGACTATCTCTGGACAAAGAGATATCATAGTCACTTAACAAACATGGCTTGGTATAATAGAGACCTTTATCTTCACGGATGTTGTCAAAATCCACATAATCAGATATGTCACCGACTGGGACTGAGTCTTTGTTGATCTCATGGAATTGCAAAAGCCTTCGAAGGAAAGGAGGCAAGTGCTCAATAGGATATACCCAAGTGGGAGATGGTTCAAAGGTAGGATTGACTAGCCAGGGATTGTAATGGTAAATGTGAAAGGTAGGGTTTCTGATCGGTTTGCAGTGACTTACCGGTCGGGTTGATGATTGACCGGTAAATGGGATTTTATCAGTAAGAAAGTTGTGATCAAAAAGTCTTTTGGGAATGAATGGTATAAAGGTTCCCAAATTTGTTTCAATTCTCCTTCTTCTCTCAGCATTTTCTTTGGCAATTTGTTGGGAGGATTTTGGAATGGGTTTGGATCTTTTGGAAGGGGGAGGAGCTGATTTTCTGGCTGTGGCTTTTTGCTTTCTGGTAGGGGAAAGAATGATAGAGATAGGCTTATCATCATCATCATCAGAAGACTCAAGTAGTTTTCTCTTTACCGGCAAAGAAGGTTTGGGAGCAGGAGGAGCACCGCCAAATTGAGCAACCTTTGGCCGGCTAGAGAGTTTCTTCTTTTGAGTTGGTTTTCATTGCCTTACCGATTGCGTTTACCGGTAGCAGTGTTCAAGCAGGCCTAATCGTTGTTTCCACCCATGGGAGGGTTCAGATGGATTACCCATTGGCTTACGGTAGATTCTTTGATAGCTCTAATTATGTCAAACTTATCAAAAGCCTTGCGTAAGGATCGGGGATACTTGGGTTGATTCTCGAAGCTTGAAGAACAAATGGGATGGATCTAAGGGCACGACTTATCATCAAATAGTGACAGTGGTTTGGCTTTATTTGGCTTGGTAGATGGTTTCTCCTTTTCCTGATATTTCTTGAAGGCAATCAAGACAATCCGGTAAAGGAAGGCACACCGCCTGAATTCTCCACCAATAATGATAGCAAATTTATTGCTTCCCATTGTATCATGGTGATACAATGATGAGAGCTGACCGGCAAAATGAAGCATCGGTCCACGACATCGGCAAAGAATGGGGCCGTAATACACTAAAGATCAAACCAAATTTCTTATTTGCTTCACCGGTAACGAAGGGATCGATCCACGAACCTTGCAGCCAAGCATCAATCATATCTTTCATGGAGATAGAAGATGAACCAAAGAGGAAGAGAGATTGGGGAAGGCAAAGAAAGCAATAGTAGCCGGGCTAAAAGTAACAGAACACCAAAGAATAGCTGAAATAATATTCTCATTCTCATCCACCACACCATTCTCAAACAATTCATTAACCATCTCATAATAGATATCTTCATTCCCATCGTGCATCACGAAAGGATAACTCCGAAAATGAACAGAGCTTCAATGGAACGGCCTTCATCTGAGTCGAAGAAGTCGGGGAGAATGTAACCTCCATAAATGTCTTTCTTGGGAGCCATCTCGTGAATCAAATAATTAATCAAACAATATAAGTTAGAGAAGGATCCTAAGAAAATATGGTCTTTAGTTCGTTCTAGAAATATAGATCTTAAAGTTAAAGTTCATACCAGAGAACTTGAATGAAGAGATAAGCGAATGGAGAAGATGAAGTAAGAGAATGAATTTTGCCGGTTGCCTATAGTTCTTTTAGAGAGAGAGAATCCGTAAAGTTTAACCGAGATTTTGAAATCCTTATATAGGGGACAAAAGAGCGGGAAGATGAAGAGGTGTGTTGGTTAAAACAAAAGAAGCTTAAAGGTTTTTAACCGTCGTGCACATTGATTGACAGCTTTGTTTCTACGAAATTAAAGATGTGTCATGAAAATATGAACGTGTGTGCAGCAGTTATATCAAAATATAATAAAGTACAAAAAGATAACCTTTTTGATAAAAATGAATGATACAGATATTACCTTTTTGATCAATTATTTAAAATTGATCTACTTCTTTTGTATAGGAGCATGGGGAACAGGTAAGGAAAGGTACGGTAGGTTGCAGACTGCCGCGGCGAAGGGATTGATGTGACATGATAGGCAATGATGACAAATGAGCCGGTTAAATACGGATTGCAAATTTGGGTCCGGCCGCAGTTCATCGGTAAGAGGACAATCGGCAAGGTGGGTGACCGATCAGGTATTGACCGGTAAGAGATCTTTCACCGGTTGGAGAGCATCGGTAAGTAACACCATTTACCGATTAAGTATGTCGGTAAGAAGACCGGTAAAGGAAGTCTTGCCTTACCGGTAAGGGATACCGGTAAACGAGCACTAGCAAGCATCGGTAAACGAGTGAGGTCACCTATGATCTTTGTTGATAGCTTACACAGATAACAAAGTTAGCACATAATGTTTATCGAATATCAATCATGCCTAGTTCTCCTCTAAGGAATTCAAATCTTTTAATGTCCAAAGGTTTTGTTAAGATATCAGCTAATTAATAATCAGTATGGACTTTTAAAAGAACAATGTTACCCTTTTCAACATGATCCTTGAGGAAGTGGTATTTGATGTCTATGTGCTTAGTCTTTGAATGCATCACAGGATTGTTGGAGACTGAGATAGCTGAGGTGTTATCACAATAGATAGGACATACTTCTTGAGGGATTTCATAGTCCACTAGTTGTTGCTTCATCCATAGAATTTGTGAACAGCAACTCCCAACAGCTATGTACTCAGCTTCAGTCGTAGAAGTGGAAATTGATGCTTGTTTCTTGCACGACCAGGAAACCAAACGGTTACCCAGAAATTGACAAGTTCCACTAGTACTTTTCCTGGTGACCCTACAAGCTGCAAAATCGGCATCTGAATATCCAATAAGTGTAAATGAAGAATCTTTTGGATACCACAAACCTAAGTTAGCAGTTCCCAAAAGATATCTTATAATTCTTTTAACAAACTTGCAAATGAGATTCTCTAGGGTCGCCTTGAAATCTAGCACATACACATACGGCAAACATGATATCTCGGCTCATCGGCGGTTAAGTAAAGTAGAGAGCCTATCATACCTCTGTAGAGTGTCATATCTACTTTCTTACCGGATTCATCTTTGTCAAGGTGTACATTGGTGGCCATAGGAGTGCTTTGAGGATGAGCAGAGTCAAGACCAAATTTCTTGATTAGATCATTGGTGTATTTGGCTTGATTTATAAAAATACCTTCTTGGGTTTGCTTGACTTGAAGTCCAAGGAAAAATGTAAGCTCACCCATCATGCTCATCTCAAATTTGCTCTGCATAAGTTTCTCAAATCTCTTGCATAATTTTTCGTTAGTAGATCCAAAAATAATGTCATCAACATATATTTGAACTAACAATGAATGACCATTATGCTTAGCAATAAATAAGGTGGTGTCGATTTTACCTCGTTCAAACTTCTCACTAAGTAGGAATTTGGAGAGAGTTTCATATCATGCTCGAGGTGCTTGCTTGAGGCCGTACAAAGCTTTATTCAATTTGTAGACGTGATTAGGCTTCTTGGAATCTTCAAAACCAGGAGGTTGATCTACATAAACAAGTTCTTGAAGTTCCCCATTGAGAAAGGCACTTTTTACATCCATTTGATATAGCTTGAACTCTTTGTAGGCTGTATAGGAAAGGAATAACCTAATGGCTTCTAATCTAGCTACGGGAGCAAAAGTCTCATCATAGTCTATGCCTTCTTCCTGCCTATATCCTTTCGCCACTAGTCTAGCCTTGTTCCTTATAATTTTTCCAGTCTCATCCAATTTATTCCTATAAACCCATTTCGTTCCAATCACGGTTTGATCACTAGGTCTAGGCACTAACTCCCAAACTTTACATCTATCAAACTCGGTTAAGCTCTTCTTGCATAGCTTCTACCCAAACTGGGTCATCTAGTGCTTCCTCGCCTTCTTTGGTTCAATATTTGAGACCATAGCAGAGGAAAATAATCCATGTTGATCCTCCATGCTTCTTAATTGGCCTCTAGTCATTCTGGGACCAAAGACATCACCTATCACATTTTCTAAAGGGTGATCTCTCACTGTTCTCACTTCCCTAGGGAGGTCTTGCTCGACCGATTCTTGTCTAAGGTTTTCTAATGGAGGAGTAGAATCGGTAAAGGGAGGAGTGACCGGTAAAGGAGATCGGTTTGGAGAAGGTGATGGAGATTGGTGATCGGTAAGTTGGGAAGGAAACGGTAAATTGTTTGAAATAGGTTCAAATTTTCTGGTGAAGGAATTAGGAAAGTTAATATGAGGACTCGGTTGGTAATAAATTGGTTAGCCGGGGTTGTCTATTGGATTGCCTAACCGATTGGGGAAAGGAGTCATCAACTAAGTCTCTACAAGTTACACCACTTGAGGCCGAAGGCCGAACCGGAGATTGATTTGCATTAGAACCGGTGGAATGATTGGAGTTTTGATTGCCGGTTTCACCTCGTGTCAAACACACCGTAATTATCAAGCACTATTTGGAGCCTTATCGACTCTAGCAAATCAAATTCATCAAAAGTAACATGAACAGATTCAACAATTTTCAATAACCGTTTATTAAAAACTCTAAATGCCTTATCGTGCTTGGCGTATCCCACAAAGATACCTTCATCGCCTTTTTCATCAAATTTACCTCTGCGCTCTTTACCGTTGTAAAGTACATAGCATTTGGCAGCCGAAGATCTTGAAGAAACCAATGTTAGGGATTCGCCACGCCATAGCTCATAAGGGGTCTTGTTGTGAAACTTGTTGACCAAGGATCTATTCTGGGTGAAGCAGCAAGATGGATAGCTTCGGCCCAAAATACTTGGGAAGCCTAGCTTCGGATATCATTGTTTTTCCAGCTTCGATCAAGGTCCCGTTCTTTCTCTCAACTACACCATTTTGTTGCGGTGTACCAAAGAATGAGAAATTATGATCTATTCCATGATCATCACAAAGACTGAGCAATTCCAAGATTTTTGAATTCGGTTCCATTATCTCGATCTCATACCGATGATGTCACACTCTTTTAGGGTTTGCAAGGTAGACGGAATAATCCGGTGGCTACTTCATATGTATCATCTTTTGAAGCAAACATCTCCACCTGGTATATCTTGAGAAGTCGTCTACAACAACCAAAGCATATCCGCTACCCCTAAACCGGTAGTAGTTGTGGGGCCAAACAGATCCATATGTAGCAACCGGAGGCATCTAGAGGTGGACAAACAGGCTTGTTGTAGAAAGATTCTTTATGCCGTTTTCCTAGCCGGCAAGCTCTACATTTCCTATCATGATTAGCAGACACTTTCGAGGTGCTTCAAGAACTAGATTTTTATTTGCTAGCTTGGATAGATATTTGAAATTCAAGTGATCGAGTCTCTTATGCCATAGCCAGGAGTTCTCACTGATGTTCTTAGCTACAAAACAAACATAAGTAACATTCGAAACATTGTTTAAATCAATAGCATATACGTTACCTTTTCTATATCCAGTGAGAAGTGTTTCACCTGTAGCAATGTCTTTCACATAGCAATTGGAAGAATTGAAAACACAATGCATACCTTTATCACAAAATTGTGATATGGAGAGAAGGTTATGTTTCAGACCATCCACCAAAGATACCTTCTGTACAACAACTGTACCTCTTTTGATGGATCCACGACCGATAATTTTACCCTTTGCGTTGTCACCAAAGACAACTGGAGGACCAGATGCTTCTTCCAGATCGGTGAGGAGATCAAGATGTCCAGCCATATGCCTAGAGCATCCACCGTCCATAATCTAAACATCCTTACCGGCATCGGTTGAGGCCATTAAGCATTCCTGAAATAAAACAGTAAGCTTATGGTCCCCCTTATTCTTTTGGGTCCAAAGAGTTAGTTCCTCTTTGGCAGCCATACCTGGCCACCACCTGAGCTTTTAGACTCAGTGGGTCCAGATAGGTGCTTCAAGAGGCATTCATAAGCCTTGTGACCAATAAAACCACAATTTACACATTTGTTAGACGATGGCTGAGGGGGCTTAGATGATTGGATGTTTAATATAGCCTTTGCTTCAGAAGAGTTCAGCGATTGAGCGTAAATGCATCCTTTGGGGACGAAGGTAATGGATTTAGCTTTGTTGACCGGTTGCATTGGTTTGGAAGGTCTATTACCGGTTGGTTGACCGGTGACAGTTGTCTGACCGGTTGGTCCCTTACCGGTGATGGCTTCCTTACCGGTTGAGGTTTCCTTCCCTGCAACCTGGTTAGCAATTTTAATTCCACCTTTATTATTACCATCACTGAGTGGAACATATTGTCCTAGCTCAGGATCAGCTACCTCGGTCCATTGGGATTTGTTTTTGCCCAAATAAGCTTTCATCTGTTCCCTTCCCTTGGGATAGGTGTGTGGAACAACTTTGAAAGGTTTAGTTAACTCTCTCTTAATCAATTTGGATTGAGCATCATCAAATTTACCCATCAAGTTCTCAGAGACAGACTTGGTAGCCGATTTGTCATTGCTGTCTTTTCCCTTACTGCTGGAGGTAAAACTTATTCCAGTTGTAACATCTCGGTTAGGAGATATCTGATCTTGTATGATAGTCTCCATAGCAGCTCGGGATTTTGTGAATGTGTCAATAGTTTTAGAAAGAGAATTATTTCTTCACACAAGATCAGCAATTTGACAAACATAAATGTTTAGTCTCTTAGTGAGTTCTTGATTATCCTTTTTTAACTGAACAGACTCTAGCTTGCTTTCTTTCAAATCTTTTATTTCAGCTTTCAAAGAGTCATTTTCAGTAGAGATCATTTTGAAATTATCACCATAATTTTGTGAGCTTCATTTAATTTTTCAAAATCGGAGAAGAGCTCATTCATCACCTCTCGCCATTTCGTACTTTGACATATTGGGCATAGGGTCAACAAAGAGGGCCGAGGAAGAGGATGATGGTTCAAAATTGGAATCAAAATTTGGTAGTGATGATATCGGTTCAGGGTTAGGCTCGGTTAGAGGCTTTAAGTGAATCGGTCGGTTCTCAAGCATCGATTGATAAGAGGCGATCGGTAAGGCTTGAGCTTGATAGGTCGGTTGAATTGGTTGCATCAGCGGTCTGAGAGTGGGCATGGTTTTAGACTGACCATAAAGGGATCCACCTATGTTTTGAATTTTGAAATTATATGGATTTCGCATCTACCTTTGGAATAGGAATGGGATCATCAAAGTATGTCAAGGGAGATCTCATAGGTGGAGTCCGGTCAACATAGGATGATTGTTCATTGGAGTTGGGATGTCTAAAGATAGGAGTTTGTAGGGAGATGGGTTTATCATAGGTTCCATCCATAGCAACAAAACCGACATCGCATCTTCATCCGAGTCAAGATAGTCGCCTTCCTCATTCTCGTAGTCGGTCTCAAACCAAACAGGTAAAGCCTTTCGCTTGCATCCTCCGCAACTAAACTCTTAGATCTAGGAAATTTCTTGAACGGTTTCTTCCTCGTAAATTCATATTTCGGTTGAGGGCATTTGGAGGCAAAATGGCCGGGTTTTCTACTGATTGTAACACACAAGCTCACCTTGGGCATTTTTTCCATCGGTTGAGGTTGAGGTTTGGCTTTTCTTTGATAGTTCCCGCATCTATGGAATGATGAGGATTTGGGTTGGAATGATTTGTCGTGGGATTTCTTAAAATCCTTAAACTTTTTGTAATTTCTAGCAAATGCAAAGCAAATTCATCCTCTACCTCAAGAGGTGTGCTAGATGAGGTATTGGCTTGAGTTGGTTGAGGCCGAGATATTGAGGGAGAGTCAATGGTAGTAGTTTGGCCGGTAAGCATAGAAGAACCGGGAAGATCTCACCGAGCCGGCAGAGATAAATTTTTAAATTGTTTTTGCACTCCACTCACGGTTGAGCTCTTCCTCATATAAGAACAAAGTAGACACAATGTTCGTTATGAGTAACGTTCAAGTCATGGCACTCTTTCAAAATAGCGACCTTCACATGCCACAAGTCTCCAAGAGAATTGAGGAATCTCATGTTTAGGTCTTTCATGGTATAGACTCTACCTAAAGATGCACAAGAGTTACTCACCTCGCAGAATCGGTCGTACGTTTCCTTCATTGTCTCATTTGGATTCTTCTTGAAGGACTCAAACTCAAGAACACTTTTGTAGAGTCTCGTTGTCCTTGGCCACTTGATCTCCTTCAAAATATCCGATTAGACTCGCCACACTTGTTGAGCGGTCTCATAGCATTGTACTTGTTTGTACACCGTCATCAAGTCCCGAGGTTATGATGTGCAAAGCTTTTCCGTCCAAGGAATCACACAATTTGTCATCCTCACCCATTCTTCTCGTGGTTTTGGCACATAAGTTTCATAAACTTCAAAATCTTGTTCGACTCTCTATCTCGCATGATCCATGAGAGGAGTTTTGGGTGCTCTAGTTGCAAGATTGATTTTCGGGTGTCATGGGACCATCTCTCGACTACGTAGTTAACCTATCATCTATTGAGTCCAAGTACCGCATGATTCTCGTTTTTCCATACTCGGAAATTCGTTATCGTTCAACATGGGAACGGATGTCAAGTTGTACGTTTGCATGATTTTTCCTGCCATTTTGGCATTGGCAATTTAAGCGGTTAAGCTTGGAAAAATGATTTTCGAAAATTGAAGGCTCGATACCAATTGTTAGGTCCCAAATGGTAGGAATCGGCAAGAGGGGGGTGAATAGCCGTTTAAAACTTTTTGCTAAAACTTGTTTTGAAAAACTCTAGCTCACCGGTAAGTGATTTTGCACAGCGGAAATTAAGTTTTCAGTTTAGAGGAAAGGCAAACCGGTAAGACAAAATCTCATGCAAGTCAAGACAAAAGTTATTTCCAAGTAAGACAAACAAAATGAGCAGTAAGTGAAATCAATAGGTTGTGACCGGTTGAGAGATTATCAATCGATTACAACTACACAAATGTAAAACAAACATAGCAATAAATGACACATTGTTTGAAGAGGTTCACGTGTTAAATAACTGCTACGTCCTCTACCAAGTTTGGTCAGAACTTGGATTTGTGAAGGTGCACTACTATATTAATGAATTCTACCTATTACAAGTTGCAAGCCAATGATTGAAAGGCTGCCAATCTAGAGGTGACCACTAATGGGTCGTGCTACAATAAAGACCTGGTGTTTTCTAGAGATGTGCTCACAAGCTGAGCTGATTTCTCTAGGTTGTTGTGTGTGAATCAATCAATGTGTTCCATAAGTAATCTAATGGAGGAACACTACAGAATTGATTGAGGTGCCAGTGTATAAGTCCTAACAGTGATTTCTAGTGAATAAAGGGACTTGCTTTGAATGCTTTGAATGCTTTGAACTAGAGAATGTGCAGGTTGGTAGTTCAAAGCAACTCACTCTCAAGAATCATAAATGCACCAACCTTCTTCAATGCTCCAGGGAAGCTATTTATAGTGAACTTTGAAAAGGAGCCGTTGTCTTTGAAGAGGTTGCAATGATGACTTGGACTGACAGGCATTAAATGGGAAGATCCTTGCATTAAATGCCTGAGATTGGATAGAGAGGATTTCCTGAGACAGTTGGGGCTTTGAGTACTGGTTACTTGACATTCTCAAAGAAGGTACTGATTTGTTGCAGAGATGTCTTGTCAGCATGCTTGCATTACCAACTTTAGCTAAAGTTCATGGCTGGGTAGTTGGGAACAATAAATGCATCGGCAAGCTGCTTAACAGGGAAGCTTGAGGGGTAAGCCTCAACCGGTAAAGAGGGCATGACCGGTGAGGTCGGTTCGGTAACTCAACCGGTAAGATAGATTGACAGGTTAGTCACCTCAATCGGTAAGGCAGCTTCAAGGAGTAACTCACATTGTAGGAGGAAATTCTCAGGTCTTCAAGTCTTCAAATCTTGAGAAAATACATGACAAAAACACTGGGCACTAGCACTAAGGGATCCTATGGTACATAGAAAAATTCTATTTTGATCTAACTAAATTAGGGGACCTCATTAATGCTTGTTATGATTGGGATTAAGCAATTCTAAGCCTAAGCATATATTTGACTAACAAAGGCTAAGAATGAGGAAGATGACAAATGGAAATCCGAGATGGCAGAAATGGCGAAAAAGATCAAAGAGTTGGAGGCGGGAACTAAGCCCGTGTGAGTACCCCGATCCGAACTCATGTTTTGGATCCACTTTTATTAAATTTTGGGCTTATATAATTGTTAAAAGGCAATATTTAGTCCAAATATCCCAACAGCCCATTAATCCATTGGGCCTGCCAAGCATTCGGCCCAATATGGCCAAAAGGAGTACGCTGTCGTCCGACATGGGACACTAAGGCGGTTTAACTGCCCCTGTCGTGCGACATAGGACTCCCCATCAGCCTGCCTATAAATACAAGGCATGGCTGATCATTTTAAGAGGACTTGGAGTGAATAGAGGGAGAATACCAGTAATATAGGGAAAACTCTATCCAAATAGAGTCTCCCTCTCTCTCTCATACACATACACTCACTTCCCTCCTCACACACACACACACTTCAAGGTCAAGATCCAAAGAAGCTCCCTTTGTTGGTGTATAGAAGGGGTGGACACCATACTACTGGTGATCTCACCTTGTGGACTACAATAGGTAGCCACTAAACCCTTCTCCCTCTTTAAATAAAGTCTTTAATACATTTATAATACATTGCATGCTTACTTGCTTTAATATTATGTAGAAATTGGGATTTTTGCATGATAAAGGTGGTGGAGAAGTGAATCTTCAATATTCACTTCTCCCCACCTCAGATCTGGACATTTGGTCATCTTAGGATCAATAAAGATTCAATCTTTATGCATTTGCATCGAGTTAGGAGGAGATGGCTACTTCAAAGTGGCCAAAAACATGTGATTTATCACATTTGGTCACTAAAGCCATGTGATTCTCCCATAATACTCATATTATATTGTTATATTACTGTTTACAGTCCTTAAAGGTGCTTAGTTTGCCTTGAGAAACAAAGGGGAATCAAAACAGATGAAGGGCACGAAATGGCCTATCCTCGTTGACGACACAGGACTCCATGGAGATCCTGTGTCATACGACATGGAGATCCCAGAAGGCTGTAAAGCCATTCTTGGACTTCAGATCTGTCCAGATTACCCTTTTTGTAACTCAAAGCTTACCTAAGCATTTCTGTGGCTCATAAGTCACTATTTGGGTGCCTATGATCTGTTTGGGTGCGATTTATTGGAGGCGGTTTGCCACATGACATGAATAAACTCGGATGTTCCATGTCATGTGACATCCGTGTCATACAAAGTCTATCGTGACTTTGTCCACTCCCGTCAATCCCAAACTAGGCTTAGACCTTCAAATAGTGTCTTGAATGAGTTAAATAAATGTCATTCCTGTTCCAGAAATAGCTTGGCCATTGTAAAAGACAATCTGACCAAGAGATATCATGTCGTGCGACACCCTCTTCCTAGGAGGTCCTGTGTCGGATGACATCCAAGCTCTCTGGGCAGATTGTCTTACCTTCTGCCTTGTTATGATAATCATAATATGTAAAAGGGTGTGGCCCCCTGTCATGGCTCACAAGTTGTACTCAGCTTCTATATTATCAATAAAAATGCCAAATTTGCATGCTTTACACAATCGACACACATTGCACACACACTTTGAATGTCCAAAATTGTCCAACGTTGATTGAAAGTCTCGAAAGAGGCGTGTTGGGTGAACTCTCTAGTTCTTCCCAAACACGTAACCAGACTCCCGAACCCAAAATACTCTTAAAATAGGTTTTTCAATGTTTTCCTTTAAAAATGGCGTGGCGACTCCCAAAACCGAAGTTTTCAAAAGCTTATCATTACAATATACCCCCTTTTCTCTAAAAAAAGGAAAAATCAAGAAAAATGATAAACATCGGGGCGAGCGTTCATTCAGTGGCGACTCCGCTGGGGAACTACATTGAAAAACTTTAAAAAAAAAAGAAATGAAGACGGTACTCGGTATATAGGTGGAAACCACTAACCTTCCTGTATCGCTCCCTAACCCGGGGCTTGGGATAAATGGTGGTCTAACAATCCCACGTACTAGTATCATTCTTCTATTTTCGAAAAAAAAAGTTTTTCTTAAAGAGGGTCTAACTTTCTTTAAATCAACTTGGACAATTTCGACATTCACATTGTGTGCGCATTTGCGTCATTTTGTGTGTTCAAATGCACCTTGCCATGCTTTTATGCTTCTATGCTTTGGTATGTGGCACTGTTGGGAGCCGGGGCTTCCCCCTTTGTAATTTGCTCTTCCCGCTGATCGTAACAGTATGTGATGACGCCGGACTACGCCATACGGTAAATCGACATTTGGGGCGCCCCTTTTGTCATGCTTTGACTCATTCTCTTGTTTTTTCCTTTGCATATTGCATAAGAAAAAAAAAAGAAAAAAGAAAAAAAATCTTTTACAAAAAAGCAAAAAAAAATAAAATATTTTCCTAGAAAATACCTTCACACTACTCGCACTCTACCCGCACATAGAGTTAGAACCCGGGAGTGTACGGACGGCATCGCGGAAAGTGACATGTTTCGCTGACGTTTGAGCGCCTAAAGTCCTCCTAGCCAGTGAGTCAGCCAACACTTGTCCGTGACACACTTTCTACCGTGACCGGTTGGTTTTTGGCCAATGCTTTTCAAAACATTTTAAACTCGGTTTTCAAAATTCTCTCACAAAGACCGAGTCATGCATCGTCTCCAAAAATCTTGGCATACTTTCCCTCTTCGTGTCAGAATCACGACATAATTCAAGCGTAAGTACACGTTAAGATCTCTACATATCTCGACGTAGGTACATATTGATTTCTCGGCTTGGCTTCATAAGAAGCCATGACGCGTTTTCGACATGTGTCAACACGGGACCATGTCGACTTCTTAACGCATACTAACAAGAGTTATGCCGAAATTTCGCCACCAAGTGACGAGAGGCCATGCCATATTTCCAACTCGAAAAGAGGAGAGGTCATGCCCAATTCTTCCAGGGTTTTACCTGCAAATTGCGGTCTCGTACAGTCAAACGTACTTTTGACCCTCTCTCCTCCCGAGTTTAGACGTTGACTTGGACTTGGTTTTGAAAACCTCGAGTTTGACTTGTTTTGGCTCGTATGCCCATAGGTTCGTTCTTCCTTTCGATTGGTGGGTTCCACGTGCCCTATAGGACCTATGCCGGGATTGTCCGTCCCGGAGGTGCAATACAGGTGGAATACAGGGGGTCTATAGACGTAGTGATGGAACCCACTGATCCAGGAATAGCGTAGAATGCAAAAAAGAAGGCTTCCCCCTTTTCCAACCATTCCTAGGATTAATAAACATCATTTTTTTAAAAAAAAAAAAACATAAAAAAAAAGAGCATATGCATGAATCTGTCCTCAGCCTATCCTCTCCCCTACCTAAAGCCGTTCTCTCCCCTTTCAGCGAGCAAGTATTGGGTCAGAGTTCCGGGTGGTCGGTTAATCAGTTTCTCTCCAAACAGGGAATCGTTTCTAGCAGTCTCAGAAATGGCAGATTCGCAAGTCTCAGCGGGTTTGGGTCCGAATGCGGGTATTGATCCAGCTCAGAATCAAAATGTCAGTCAGGGTGTAGGGCCAGATCAAGGTCAGAATGCGAACACAGCTCCGAATGCCTCTCCTAGCAGTGGTTATGGCATGGGTCCTCACATGACACCCCCGGGAAGTCCGTTTGTTAACCCTCACCCAGGTTTCAACTTCTCTCAAGAAGCTTCCCTCCGTGCTGCTCTCTAAGCCTCTCGTGCCCGTGAGGAAGCCGGTTGGGCTCGCTATGTCGAAGTAATGCGCATGCAGGGCGTTGCCGTAATCCGTCACCCCGATGGATCGTACGAAGAAATCAGGGAAGAACCCGATGTTACTATCACCGGCACTGGCTTTGTCCCACCATCCTCACCTAGGCAAGGCCTTCACAACGTGCCCCAACCAGTCTCCTATGGTGTGCCTAGCTCCCTGCCGACTCATGGGGGTATGTCAAGACCTCCCCCCATCCCAGTATCTACTTATGGTACGCAATACGGGCTGAGAGGCGAATCAAGCTCCTTCCCAAAGGTCAGTGCTCAGGACCAATTTATGTTTTACCCCCAGAACCAGCTTGGGCAGGGTCAGCTACCCAGTGATGTCAATCCAGAGCCGTTTGGGTATATTCAGAATCAGTTTGGGACTCAGAGTCAAAGTCCGTATAACAGCACGGGTCAGCCGTCCAACCCAACCTTCGGTGCTCAGTTTATTACTCCTCATGATCAGTCCAATCAGCAGCAGAGCGGGTATCGCATGTCAGGAAGCCAGATTTGCCAGGATCAGATCCCGCAATATCCATAACCCCAATTCCAAGGCAACATTCCTCAACCTGTGGTTTGTTCTCCTCTCACCCAGCATCTGTACGGTTCCACCCCGTATTCAGCTCCGTGTACCAAGACGTGTCCCCGCCCACGGTCCAAGTCGGCAACCAACCAAGATGCCGGGGCCCGGAATCCGGTGTCCAATTTAATGGTTACAACATGTACGGGAACAAGATCCCCAACCCAAGTGACAAGAATGGTAGCATACCCAAGACTTTGGTCTCCCTCCGCCGCCTTGCCAATCAGGCCCACGCCGGAATTCCCAGTGCCATCCTCAACAGTAGCTCCAACTATGGGACGACCCCCATCCTCCGAGGTTTCAAGTTTGAAAGAAGAACTGAAGTATGTGAAAGAACAGTTGCACAGAATGACTTTCCGATCCAACATGGTCAGCTCCGTAGAGCTCAAAGACTCCAAGGCTCTCCCGAAGAACTTCAAGATGCCCCCCATAACCAAGTTTGAAGGCTTCACATGCCCTAAAACTCACATGAACAGCTACATCATGTCAATGGGTGCCAAAGGGGCCACCGAAGAGATGTTAGCCCTTTACTTTCACTTGTCCCTCGATGACTCTCCTTTGAGGTGGTTCCTAAGCCTTAAGCCAGAAGCAAGGGCTACGTGGTCCCAGATCAGTGATGCTTTTTTGGACAAATACAAAGGAAGTGTTGAGTGGTACACCACTCGTAGTGACTTGATCGGCACCATTCAGAGGCACGATGAGTCCGTGACAGACTTTTACAAAAGATGGAACAAGAAACTTAACGAGTTGGTTCACTCGATCCCCCTCTCTGACGAAAAGTCCATCTTCCTTTCATGTGTCAAACCATCTGTCAGGGATGCCATTGGCCGGGGATACTACCCAAATCTGCGAGAAATGGTGAGTGCAGGGGCCGAAAGTGAGAATGCTACCTACTCCATCGTTCCAACTCCTGCTCCCGGTAACACTCCAGCTCCCCGCTATCGAGTTCCAAGCTCTACCCCTGTTGCTTCAAAAGGCAAAGAAACTGCGGTCTCTAATACCGTTAATTATATCCAAGGAGAGAACAATCAGCCACCTGGCCATAGTGGAGGACGACCTCAGAAATCGAAGTATGATGATTTGGGGATGCCGCTCGAAGAGGTATTCGATGGTTTGATGAGGACAGGAATGATCAAACCTTTGGAGAACTACCATACTCCTAATACCCCGGGACTGGATCGTAGTTTAAAGTGCCGTTACCATCAAAATTTGGGCCACACTACCAACAGCTGATTCACACTGAGAAGGATTATTCAGAGCCTGATCGACCAGCACAAGATTGAGAAGCCGAACATCGTCACCAATCCTCTCCCCAACAACAACAACAACAGGGTCAACATGATCGAGTTTGTCAATGTCATAGAGTTTGGTGAGGCTAGTCCCAACAAGGGTGTGAGTAAATTTGAGGCTATCGTGCCCGCAAACAACGATGTAATCAATGTTGATAATGAATTAAATGCTCATTTCTGCTATATGTTGTCTTGGGATGATATTCGAACTACAGCAAAATCAACAAATGATGTCCAGCATAATGACATTTCCCCCAATTCTCAATCTACTCCCCTCACTTGGGAAGAAATTAAGCACGCCGCGAGTTCAAGCTCGGCCATCACCATTAATCAATTACAGCAAGCAGCCTGGCCATATGCTACACAAGGGCCTCCAATAAGTTGGTCAGAATTAGAAGCAACCGACACAGATCACGATAAGGACCAGGAAGCTGAAGTAAATTTGCTCACCAGGTCAGGAAAAATGTTGGGAACCGATGTTGCCGGATCATCAGGAAAAGACAAAGAAGGAGTTATTCCGGGAGATGGGTCTGGTAAAAACCCATACGCCAAAGGAGTAGCCAAAGAGGATTCAACGGAGAACGACCCAATCCTCGCACAGTTGAAGCAAACCCAGGCCAACATTTCTCTTTGGTCCCTTTTGACTTCTTCTTATCCTCACAAGTTGAAGTTGGAGGAAGCCTTATCTAAGACAATGGTGTCCGTAAACTCCACTCCTGATGAAGCATGCCAGTTAATAGGCACCGCCCAGTATGAGAATATCATCACTTTTACGGAATTGGATCTGGCAAAGTATGGAGCCAGCCACAACGAATCCCTGCACATCACTGTTCAGTTGGATGGACGCCGGCTTCCCCACGTAATGATGGATAACGGCTCAGCTATGAACGTTTTGCCTGCTAGAATGATGAGCCTGTTGAACATTAAGGCCACTGATTTGAAGCCATCCGATCAAACCATTAAGGCGTATGACTCCACGTCTAGGAAGGTTTTGGGTGTAATACCATTAACCATGTGGTTCGGCAAGAAACCTCTGGTAGTTGAATTTCAGGTGATAGATATTCCTGTCAGTTTCTATGCCTTGCTAGGAAGGCCGTGGCTGCACCAAATCAATGGGGTCGCTTCCACCCTGCATCAATGCGTCAAGTTCATCCAAGATGGCGAGCTAACCATCATCTATGGAGATAGTGTTACCATCGAGGGCACCGATGATGAGGGAAGGCCAGTAATGGAAATCAAGCATGATGAAGCCAACTTGATGTTGAGCGGTTTCAGGGTCGAGAGCCCAAAAGCCCAGATCTGCACAATTGACCTGACAACTTCATTTGATAAAATTCCTCCAGTTATGGTGATGATGAGACGTATGAACTACATTCCGGGGCTTGGCCTAGGAAGACGTCAGCAGGGCACTCACAAGCTTGAGGAATTAAAGCTGAAAAGGGACAAGGAAGGTCTGGGATATGTTGGGAGGACCCCCAAGGACAAAGAGGCCGACAGAATTGAAGCCGCAGAAAAGAGAAAGGCTAGCGCTGCTGGAAAGCCCTATATCAAACCTAATCTCCGTCCTTATCACCCTTCCTTGGAAAATTACTTCGCCAAAGAAAGAGGCGATGATCTTGTGTGCAACCCTATCAAGGAGTTTACCATTGGCAAATCCAATATTCCAGGGGCTGTGACTACTTTTGATAGCCAATACCATTTCTGGGGAAGCCCTCATTTCACTGATCAGTTCAGAAGATTGTCCATGGTCGAGCCTATGATTGGAGAAGTCGGCGAATCCACCGAGCTCGATATGGGTGAAGATGTTGCATCTTTGTTCGAAGAAGCGGACTTATCAGAAGTAGCCAGGGCTAATCCACTGATGGAAGCACCGTTGATTGATTTGTGTGAAGTGACATTGCCAATGGCCGGGGCTGTTACTAAAGACCCCTTCAGCATGGTTGACCTTCTAACCGGGGATGATTATGTACCTGTGGTTGATCTTCCGACGGGGAAAGAATACGTATCAGTAATCGAGTTTGATGGGGACCAAAAGATTGATCCACGCACCTTCGTCAGCACCTCAGAGATGCCGCTCCGGAATTGGGCTTCCTTCAAGGGACCGATCGCCATCCGGGAGATTATGATGAAAAAGCTCGGGTGACCCCTCGTCTGGTGTGTACGAGTCTAAGTACGCCCTGTAATCATGAGTCAGTCCTCAGAGTCTTTTGTTATCGAGTTTGAGTCTCTAGATAGGTCTGATACTCTCACAGCTGATGATCATCGCCGTGTCTTTAACTCTGTCTTCCCTTTTGCATTGAATGAAATGGTTGACCTTTCTGCGTATCCCTTAATTGCCACCTTAACAAATGATAAGTTAACTAAGATAAATCTTAATGACTTAAAAGTGGTTAATAATGATTCATTTGAAGAGGACACAGACCTTTTAGATGAAAACTTTTTAAATGATAATATAAAGCAGGTTTTTGACCGAGACGACAATCGGGCCCAATGCTAGATGAGGTATTAACTACGGTGAATTTGGGAACTGCTTGAAGAGCCCCGAAGAGACACAGATTGGCAGTTTCTTCACCAGGAAAGAACGGGAAGCCCTCATTAATCTGCTCAAGGAATATGTGGACGTATTTGCCTGGTCCTACAAAGACATGCCCGGGTTGGATACTTCAACTGTTGAGCACCGAATCCCCCTGGACCCAGAAGCCAGGCCAGTCAAGCAGAAACTTCGCCGGATCAAGCCAGAATGGTCCCTCCAAGTCAAAGAGGAGATAGAGAAGCTGCTCAGAGTGGGTTTCATCAGAGTGGTCGAATACCCCAAGTGGTTGGCCAACATAGTAACAGTTACCAAGTCAAATGGCAAAGTCAGGGTTTGCGTGGACTTCAGAGACCTAAACAAAGCTAGCCCGAAGGACGACTTTCCCTTGCCCAATATCGATCTGTTGGTAGACACTACCGCCAGCTACGAAGTCAAATCATTCGTGGATGGTTTTGCGGGTTACAATCAGATTAAAGTTGCCGAAGAAGATCAGGAAAAGACTTCCTTCACCAGCCCTTGGGGAACCTTCTGCTATACGGTTATGCCCTTCGGTCTGAAGAATGCCGGTGCCACTTACCAGCGAGCAGTCACTGCACTATTCCATGACATGATCCACAAGGAGATCGAAGTCTATGTTGATGACATGATTATTCATTCCAAGGGATCAGATGGTCAACACTTGATCGACCTGAGGAAGTTCTTCAACCGGCTACGGGAGCATGAGATGAGGTTGAACCCAGCAAAATGCACTTTTGGCGTAGTCCGAGGAAAGGTTCTGGGATACATGGTCACAGAACGAGGGATTGAAGCCGATCCTAGAAAGATCAAAGCCATCATGGAGATGAAGCCGCCGACGACAGTCACGGAGGTAAAGGCTTTCATGGGCCGTCTCCAATATATTAGCCGATTCATCCATCAGCTAACCTCTATCTGTGAGCCGATCTTCAAGCTACTCATAAAGAATCAGGAGGTTGTGTGGAACGAACAGTGTCAAATCGCCTTCGAGACGATCAAGGCCTACTTGGTCCATCCCCCAATCTTGTGTCCTCCGCATAAGGACAAGCCCTTATTGCTATACTTAACAGTTACAGATACGGCTGTCGGAGCCATGCTCGCACAAGAAAAGCTGGATTCAAAGGTGGAAAATGCCATATACTTCGTCAGCCGGAAGCTTCAGGGCAGCGAATTGAACTACTCAGCTTTAGAGAAAACCTGTGCAGCTTTGGTATGGGTGGTCAGCAAATTGAGACACTACCTCCTGGCGCATACAGTACACCTAGTGTCGAAGATGGATCCCATCAAGTGCCTGTTCGGAAAGTCTTCTCTATCATCAAGGCTTGCGAAATGGTCATTCTTCCTAGCCGAATTTGATATCAAGTTCGTAACCCGCAAGGCAATCAAAGGCCAAGCTCTGTCGGATCATTTGGCAGATTTCCCAAGCTCAGAAGCGCCCGAGTTCGAACCCCAGTTTCCAGACGATGGAATCTTCGTGATAGAGGGTACAGACCGTTGGCAGTTGTTCTTCGACGGTGCCGCCAACAAAAGGGGCAATGGTATCGGCATGGTGTTGGTTGATCCAAAGGATGTGCACACCCCCATCGCTATCAAGTTGAATTTCCCGGCTACTAACAACGCCGCGGAATATGAAGCTTGTATAGCCTGCCTCGAGCGACCTTGGAGCGAAACGTCGAAATTTTTGGAGGTGTACGGAGACTCTCAGCTAATCATCAATCAGGTATCCAATAAGTGGAGAACCGTGGACCAGTACTTGCAAATGTACTATGTCTACATGGAGGACCTGGTCGACCAATTCAAGGAGGTCACGTTTCACTACCAACCCGTGACAAGAACATGTTCGCGGATGCCCTGGCCACTTTGGCCTCTTTGGTGGAAATCCCAGAGGGAAAATCAGTAAAACCATTCAGGGTTGGGAGGCGCGAGAACCCCGCCTATTGTTGCTAGATCGAGCTAGAAGAGGTCGATGACTTGTGGTACACCCAGATATTTCAGTACCTTAAGCATGGCGAAGCCTCATTCCCGATGGAAAAGGATGGTAGACTAAAAGAAGGTCTCCGCGCCAAAAGTTTACAAGCTTTGAAAAGGCTGTCTGCACAGTACGTTATTCTGGGAGATGACCTATGGAAGAAAAGGCACCAAGGCCCACTTCTACTCTGCATCAGCAAGTCTAAAGCCAGAAAGGTCATGGAAGAAGTCCATGGTGGCGCATGTGGACCACATATGAACGCCCGAGCCTTGATGTTCAGCATACTCAGGATGGGTTATTATTGGATCTCCATAGGCGGCGCATTCAGTTTGTGCGAACCTGCGATAAGTGTCAGCGGTTCTCCAATCTCAACCATATACCTCCCCATGATCTCTACTGCATGAGCACTCCTTGGCCATTTGCAACTTGGGGGATCGACGTTATTGGGAAGATAACTCTTGCCGGCAGTAACGAGCACAAATTCGTGTTGTTCGCTGTGGATTACTTCACCAAGTGGGTTGAAGCAGCGTCCTACAAAGTCCTCAACTCCAAAAAGGTGGCCCGTTTCATAAAAGAAAACATTCTGTGCCGATATGGAGTCCCAAATGAGATTATCTCAGACAACGGGTCACACTTCGAGGGACACACCGATAAACTGCTCGCAGAATTCAGAATCAAGCGACATAAGTCTTCCCCTTATCGCCCTCAAACCAATGGTGCTGTCGAGGCCGCAAACAAAAATCTAGAAAGGATCATCCGAAAGATGGATGAAAGGAGCTGGGACTGGCCTGAGAAGCTTCACTTAGCACTTTGGGGCTACCGTACGTCAGTAAGAACTGCCACCGATGAAACCCCGTTCGCTTTGACATATGGGATGGATGCCGTTCTACCCATTGAGTTAGAGGTACCCTCTCTTCGGGTTCTCCTTGAAAATGAGGTCAACGAGATAGAATGGCTTCTGAGTCGACATGACGAGTTTGCTCTCCTGGACGAGCGAAGGCTTAAGGCAATGGAGCACATCCGGGCTTATCAGAAGCGCATGGCTAGGGCCTTTGACAAGAAGGTGCATCCCCGCGACATAAAAGTGGGTGATTTGGTCCTAAAAGAAAAGCCGCCGAATCAGTTCAGTCCTTTGGGCAAGTGGGCTCCAATCTGGGTAGGCCCGTATCTGGTAAAAGAGATCTTCTCTGGCGGAGCAATGAAGTTGACAGATTTGGATGGTAATCCCTTCATGCACCCGGTGAACGGCGACAAACTGCGCCGCTATTACGTCTGAATCGAGTCTTCCCCCTCTATAAAAAAAAAGGAAGAAGAAAAGAAAATATATATAAAAAAAACAACAAAACAAAAGCGCGAAAATAATGTACCCAGACGAGACTGAAAACCTCTCAAAAGGCAGTCCGTGCAAAACAAAGGGCACGCTCGATGCTAAAAGAATATACCCAACTAGGCTGAAAACCCTAAAAACAGGCGGTCTAGGTAAAAAACAGGGTTGCACCATTTGCCCCCCTTCTATCTATCCCTTTCTTAAACACAAAGTTAATTGGGTCGAACTACGGAGACCTGAGCCCCTTAGTCCAATCTGTAAAAGGGGAACGTAGGCAGCCGTTCGCGGTTCGGTCTAAAAATCATAAAAATCACCAAATCCTGTCAACAAGTTGTATTTGTGATTACCAAAATGTGTCTTGATTAAGTTCTGAAGTAATTTCAACTTTCATCACATTAATACATTCATTGATGAGTTCAAGCACGGTTTACTCTCGACTCATTAACATTAGCAAAATAATATCTTTTAAAAGGTACATCTAAATTGTCTGTGTCGGCAAATAAGGGATACAAGGATAGGTCACCTAATCCTAGTTGCTCGTTCCCACTCCCGAACTAGCGCCCTTCTTCTTCCTCTTCCTCGGTCCTCGGGAGGTCTTTGGCTTAGCTATCCCAAATATTTCTGTCTCCCGTCGCCCCGGCTCGGGAATAATGCGAGTCGGTGAGTCAACCAATCCGGCAGCTCTCAGCGCCGCCTGGGCAGCTCTCTCCTCTCTCAGAGCTGTCCTCCGAGCCATAACTTCAGGGTCATCCCTCATCTTGGCTCTCCTCTCTACGAGTCTCTCAAAATCCGCTGCCGGATCATCGGTCACGTTGTCAGGGTCAGCCTGTGCCTCAGCATCGCGTAGCTCCAGGCTAGATTGGTCTCCTCCTCGGATCCCTCGGCAATATGCCTCAATGGTGTGCTGAACTGGTCCCATCTGCTCCCCGTACCAAATGAGATACAAGGTGGACAGATATGTGATTCCCCGGGTCTTCCGTATCAGCGTGTGAGTAGGAAAAGCTGCTCCTGAAAAAGCCCTGGCAAAGAACCTGAGAGTCTGGACGTCAGTCATGTCAAGAGGAACGGTATCCCGGGCCATCTGCTCTCTGAACCCATCAACAGCCTGCTGTGGGTATCCATACTGCCTCTGAACAAGCAAGGGAATGCTAAATGATGAGAAGCGCAATCCCGGCAGCCTCACTATAACAGAGTCATCCTGCCTACCGCTCATGGTCTCAAGCCTCCATCCAGGAACCCAGTACTGGATATCAGTGGTAGTATACCTGGCCAATCGCCTCTGCCAGCTCTCCTGTGAAGCCTCCGGAGCCACTCGCCTCTGCTGTGTGACCCAAGGTGCTGCAGTCTGCCCAACAGGTAATGGGGAGATGAGTCTCAATCGCTCAAAGAGCCACAATGACAAGAGACTGGGGCTGCCACGTCCCATATGCACCGACCCTCCAGCTAGTCGGTCCATCCCATGATATGTCTCTGCCAGCAGAACGGGAACTATGTCTCTCTCTCCCTGCCCGAGTCGGATCTCAGTCAGTGTGGTACCTCGAGAGCCCCGCATCTGTCTAACAACTCCCAGCAGTAAACCAGAACATACCCCGTCATACTCACAAAAGCAGTACAGGGAAATCATAATCAGCATAAAAATGTCCATGGCTGTGGATAGGTCAAATAGCTCCGGATGCGATACAGCCAATCGGGCTATCTGGGCCAGGTCAACAAAGGACAGGTCAAGAATCAGATCAGTCACCTGCTCGGGGTGAAATCCCAAGAAATCGGCCAACTGCTCAGCCAAAGGTCGCGGATCTCGGGGAAAGACTGCATCTCTAAGCTCAGCTCCCCCAATCAGTGCCCGGAACTCCTCAATGGTGGGTGTAAGATCATTATACGAGAGGGTAAAGACATGCCTCTCGCAATCCCAGTACCTGGATGCAGCCCGGAGAAGGTTCCAATCAACCGCCCACTCCTTTAATGCCCAGATGCATCTCAACCCATATCGCTGGTCGATGATCCTCCTATTGTTGCTGCGATGATGGCGGGTCAGATTTATGAGATCAGAATGAAATTGACGCTCTTTGGTCTTAGATCTGTCGTCATAATGTTCCATTTTGGGCCAAAGACCAAATCTTGGGGCTAATTTTGAGGTGGAAGGCAAGTTTGAAGCCTGCTTTGGCTATTTGGAATGAGTGGTTTACGAGTCTGCCTTTTATAAAGTGCTGGGGCTTGCTGACCAAGAAACCTGTCTCCAGGACTCTCTTTGTCGTGCGACATAAAGGCTCCATGAAGTCCTGTGTCGGACGACATGGAGAGTTCCATCAGGAACACCAGCAGCTGCAACTGCAGCAACCTCAAGCAGCCCAATGCTTGCTCAAAAAACCACCCAAACCTGTCCAAAACACCATAAAATCATGCCTAAACACTCCCCCTCGCTCATCAAGCCCACGGGAGAGGATCCGGCACATTCAACACACCCACAGACACATAAATGTCACCCAATGCGTACAAAAACCGCAAAAACACCCAATCACACCAAAAGCCACCATTTTGTGCCTTTCTTGGGACGAACTCGTGCATATGAGCTCACAAATATATAAATAAACAAACATTGTATTTGTCAAAGTACAAAAACAATAAAATACTTGTTTATACAATCCAAAAGAACAAAAAGTGCATGCATTTCTCCTCTCTCCCTAAAAAGAGTCAAAGCATGGCAAAAGGGGACCGTCGTGATCACTCCGACTCGGAGTCATCGCCGGAATCATCCTCCTCACCCTCCTCAGAGCTGTCGTCATCCTGGACGCTGCCCACCTCCTCCTCGGAGCCGCTCTGCTCCTGGCCGTCGCCGCCACCCTCCGGCACCTCATGGATCTCGCCGTCTGAATCATCATACTACGCCCAAGGTTGGGGCTCGGCATAATACCCATGCCACTCAGGCACGGTAGTGAAAGGGGGCTGGTAGGGATCATCCTCGCCATCATCACCATCGGGCTGGGGCTGCTGACTAGACCCGCCCGCCTGTGAGCCAGAAGGAGCCAAAGCCGGCCTAGGCCTCTTCTTCGGAGGCACAACGTCACCAGGCTGAGAGCTACACCTCCCCTTCCAATGCTCCGCGCTCCTCTGAAACTGGCGCAGCATCTTCACAGCACCGGTGAGCGCCTTCGCCACCGTCCTGAACGTCTTGGCTGGAACCTGTTCAATGAAAACAGAAAAGGCAGTCATAAGCAATCAATGCATACAGTAAAGCAGTTAAAAGCTTGAACGAATCAGAAAAGAAAAGATTGCTCACAGAAGTAGTCCCGCGGGGAAGCCGCAGATGAGGATGTGTCTCAGACAGGTCAAAAGAAGAACGGCGGATGACACCCCCAGCCTCATACTCAAAAAAGCGGGGAGGTGCCGGTATCTGCATCCCCGCTGCCCTCCTGGCAGCCATAACCTGAGGAGTCACCAATCGGGTGAAGACGAACTGGGCATAGTCCCCACCATCAGAAAGCTCAGCAGCATCAATACCGGTCCGCAGCCGCTCCAAGTCAGGCAAGGCCCGGATATGCCATATCCCCGCAGGAGGATCATGAGGGACGCGGGAGACAGCGCCATGACCATGCTGCCTGCAGACTCTCTCCCCCAAATACAGGGCATCTCCCTCCAGGCCAATCAACAGCCTCCTCGTCCTGGTCACCAGGGCAGCAGCACCAATCAAATCCTCGCCATACCGACCATGCCAAGGGAAATGTCTCAACCCAACAGGGGTACCCCTCAAAGCAATCATGATGTCATGGTAGCAGGCCGTCTTACGGGGCTTCACCCCGTCCACCTTCCGGCTCTCCCTCGCCCCAAAAGTCCAACGGCGAATAGCAGGGAACAGATCTGCCGCAATCCTCTCAGGCACAGTCCAGGCGTAACAGCCGAACACCTCATAAGCCCACACCTGAGATCAAAAGACAGAAAGCTTTCAGTGTGCAGCAACAGTAAAAGAATGAAGACAGAAAAGTCAAATGCGGTAGTCAAGTTGCAAAAAAGCAAAGGGCATACCTCCAGCACAGTCTGATAAAAGTCCAAAGAGGTCACACTGCCTCTGCTCACCTCATCCAGGCCTCTATACACCTGGGCCAAACCAGCCTCTCCCCATGAAAAAGTGGACACCTGGCTCCAATCTCTAAGAGGCTCCAACAGAAGGGTCAATGCCGTCGTAGAGGCATTACAAAACAGGGTGTCAGACAATCCGACCCAAACAAAGGCTCTAGCCAACTGCTCAGCTGTAACGGTAGCAGCATCCTCAGCAAAAAGACGGCACTGATGAGTCAATGCAGAGTGCAAGTCCGCCAATGGAACCCCATTGCCCTTCAGGCGAAGGGTCAGTCCAGTCAAAGCCCTAATGGCATCCGTGCTCAGCACACCAGGGTCCTCAGAGAAGATGGGCCTATCTGTGAACTGCAAACCAGTGATAGCAGTGAAGTCATAAGGGGTGATGGTCGACTCCCCCCAAGATAGATGGAAAGTGTGGGTAGAGTCCCACCAGAACTGTCTGAAAGCCCGCACAAGCTCCACGCTCCTCGGCGTGTCCCCAAAAGCTCCAACAGCGGTAAAGAATGGTCCAAGACCAGCAGCGAAGACCAGTCCCTTGGGACTACCCGGCAAGTCAGAAGAGCCAGGAAGAAGACCCCAGATGGTCGCAATCGCCTCAGGGGACCCCTTGGTCCGCAAAGTCTGCAGGTAAGCACAACACAGGTATCAAAAAACCATACTCCTCACAATAGGTGCATTCATGTGCATTTTTTTTCTAAAAACCACCAAATTCTTTCAAAAAGAAGAAAAACAGAAAAAGAAAAAAATCTTTTCAAAATAATGCATTCCATGCCAAGCATGCAATTCCTTTTTGGGTGCGATTTCCCCCAATTTCAATCTCAAACCCTAGAAATCAAATTTCAAAAAAAAAGGGTTAATACTTACCCCCGTCGGCTCTGTGGTGGAAGTATGAAAGTCGAGGCCCGAGTAGAGGCCATTCCCCTCCGGAAATCTCTTCCGCTTGTTCCGATCTACAAGCTTTCGTCTCTCGAACAATACTTGTTGAACATTCCTTCTCGATTCGGCTCGCGGAGGCATTGTCAAATCCTTGATTTAAATCAAATTTAAAGGAAGAAATTTTGAAAATTCTTCTCCCTTTCTCTCTCTGTTCTCGGCAGCAATGGGTGTTGATTTAGGTCTGTCTTATGACCTGTGGTTTTAATTAAAACTTCCTGGGAACCTCCCCATGTCGTACGACATCCATGGTCCAGAAGGGTGATTTTCCCCTTTTGCCCCTGATTAAATTATGTCAGCCTATCTTGGCTGCCCATCATCAAAATTCACCAATTCATTTGGGTTCAAATGCCCACCTCTCTTGGTCAACACAGAAATTAGCCCGGAATGGCCATAAACTACCCGGTCCGGAAAACCGTACAGTTTCCAAACACAGAAAATGGCCCAGAATGGCTATAAACTACCCGGTCCAGAAAGACCGTACAGATTTCCCACTCAGTAAAAACATCTTCGGGGTGACTCCCCACCAAAAAACAGTCAAGTTCGCTGGTGACTCCCAAAGAAAAAGTCACATCTTCGGGGTGACTCCCCACCAAAAACAGTCAAGTTCGCGGGTGACTCCCAAAGAGAAAAGTCACATCTTCGGGGTAATTCCCCACCAAAAACAGTCAAAATTCGCGGGTGACTCCCAAAGAAAAAGTCACATCTTCGGGGTGACTCCCCACCAAAAACAGTCAAGTTCGCGGGTGACTCCCAAAGAGAAAAATCACATCTTCGGGGTGACTCCCCACCAAGAACTGTCAAATTCTAGTGGGTGACTTCCCAAAGAAAAATAGTCAAATCTTCGCGGGTGACTTCCCAAAGAAAAAACAGTCAAATTCGCGGGTGACTCCCAAAGAATAAAGTCAAATCTTCGGGGTGACTCCCCACCAAAAACAGTCAAATTCGCGGGTGACTTCCCAAAGAAAAAAGTCGCATCTTCGGGGTGACTCCCCTTGGAATAGTCAAATCTCGGGTACAAACACCCACCTTCGGGGTGACTCCCCTTGGAACAGTCAATCTCGGGCACAAAGCCCGTAGCCTTTCATTTGGTACGTCCATCTTTAACGAACTACGATTCGACTTGATTCCCCCACGGGATACGTAGGAATCCTCTTCATAAGAGGTCCAGCCGCTCGACCATCTTGGTCATCTCTTTCCCTGCCATTCGTGTCCGACTCGGGATTCTCATTGTGTCGACGACCCCACTTCTCGTGGAAGTGGCGTCGTCGAGGGGCTCTGTGAGTACCCCGATCCAAACTCATGTTTTGGATCCACTTTTATTAAATTTTGGGCTTATATAATTGCTAAAAGGCAATATTTAGTCCAAATATCCCAACAGCCCATTAATCCATTAGGCCTGCCAAGCATTCGACCCAATATGGCCAAAAGGACTAAGGCGGTTTAACTGCCCCTGTCGTGCGACATAGGACTCCCCATCAACCTGCCTATAAATACAAGGCATGGCTAATCATTTTAAGAGGACTTGGAGTGAATAGAGGGAGAATACCAGTAATATAGGGAAAACTCTGTCCAAATAGAGTCTCCCTCTCTCTCTCATACGCACACACTTACTTCCCTCCTCACATACACACACACTTCAAGGTCAAGATCCAAAGAAGCTCCCTTTGTTGGTGTGTAGAAGGGGTGGACACCATACTACTAGTGATCTCACCTTATGGACTACAATAGGTAGCCACTAAACCCTTCTCCCTCTTTAAATAAAGTCTTTAATACATTTATAATACATTGCATGCTTACTTGCTTTAATATTATGTAGAAATTGGGATTTTTGCATGATAAAGGTGGTGGAGAAGTGAATCTTCAATATTCACTTCTCTCCACCTCAGATCTGGATATTTGGTCATCTTAGGATCAATAAAGATTCAATCTTTACGCATTTGCATCGAGTTAGGAGGAGATGGCTACTTCAAAGTGGCCAAAAACATGTGATTTATCACATTTGGTCACTAAAGCCATGTGATTCTCCCATAATACTCATATTATATTGTTATATTACTGTTTACAGTCCTTAAAGGTGCTTAGTTTGCCTTGAGAAACAAAGGGGAATCAAACAGACTGAAGGGCACAGAAATGGCCTATCCCTGTCGGACGACACAGGACTCCATGGAGATCCTGTGTCATACGACATGGAGATCCTAGAAGGCTGTAAAGCCATTCTTGGACTTCAGATTTGTCCAGATTACCCTTTTTGTAACTCAAAGCTTACCTAAGCATTTCTGTGGCTCATAAGTCACTATTTGGGTGCCTATGATCTATTTGGGTGCGATTTATTGGAGGCGGTTTGCCACATGACATGAATAAACTTGGATGTTCCATGTCATGTGACATCCGTGTCATACAAAGTCTATCGTGACTTTGTCCACTCGCGTCAATCCCAAACTGGGCTTAGACCTTCAAATAGTGTCTTGAATGAGTTAAATAAATGTCATTCCTGTTCCAGAAATAGCTTGGCCATTGTAAAAGACAATCTGACCAAGAGATATCATGTCGTGCGACACCCTCTTCCTAGGAGGTCCTGTGTCGAACAACATCCAAGCTCTTTGGGCAGATTGTCTTACCTTCTGCCTTGTTATGACAATCATAATATGTAAAAGGGTGTGGCCCCCTGTCATGGCTCACAAGTTGTACTCAGCTTCTATATTATCAATAAAAATGCCAAATTTGCATGATTTACATAATCGACACACATTGCACACACACTTTGAATGTCCAAAATTGTCCAACATTGATTGAAAGTCTCGAAAGAGGCGTGTTGGGTGAACTCTCTAGTTCTTCCCAAACACGTAACCAGACTCCTGAACCCAAAATACTCTTAAAATAGATTTTTCAATGTTTTCCTTTAAAAATGGCGTGGCGACTCCCAAAACCGAAGTTTTCAAAAGCTTATCATTACAATATACCCCCTTTTCTCTAAAAAAAAGGAAAAATCAAGAAAAATAATAAACATCGGGGCAAGCGTTCATTCAGCCCGTTGAAGTGAAAGGTTCTTACCTGGCCCCGTTTGTAAAGGATATTCTGATTGCCGCCCCTGACCCGTCATTCCGTATGCCAAATTTGCCAAGCTATTCAGGAAGTTCTAGAGCCAACACTCATATTGGAAGTTTTGAGGTTACGTTGTCGCTGTTGACTGAGAATGAAGCAGTGATTTGAAAGGCGTTTGCGAGCACTCTTGTCGATCATGCTTTAGAATGGTTTTTGGCCCAACCGACTGAATCAGTCCTCGGTTATCAAGATCTTAAGGCGGAGTTTTTAGCGAGATTCAGTGGGTCAGGGGCACAGCCCGTACAGAAGATCGAGTTGTGCAGTTTAAAGCAGAATGAAGGATAGGAGATCTCGGTCTTTACCGACAGATTTATGGGTGTCGCGAATTGGATTGCAGATGTTAGTCAAGGCAAGATTATTATGTTATTCAATGCGAGTTTGTTACCTGGGCATTTCAAGAAGGAATTTTGTAGGAGGTTGCCTAAGACGACTGGCGAGTTGTATGAAAGGGTAAGAGCATTTTGTAGCGGCGGTAAGGAGGCAGGAGTTGAGATCGCTCACGCGGCAACCGGGTCTGGAAAGAAAAGGGCAAAAGAAAGAATCGATGTGGTGATAGATAAAAGTAGGGGTGGACAAGGAGGTCGCAGCGGGAATAGAGCTGGGGGTAGTGGAGTCAATCGTGGTGGTGGTCAGAATCAGAGGAAAGTTTTTAAGTACGACAGGTTGAATACCACCATCACCGAGATTTTGAGGAAGGAGGATTTGCCCGCACCTTTTGACATCGAGGAAGGAACTTATATGGCAAGGGATCAAAACAGCTATTGCGAGTATCACAAGGACAAGGGTCATGTGACGGAGGATTGCTACAATTTGAGAAGGGTGATTCAGGGAAAAATCAATAAGGACGAGTTCAAGCAGTACCTGGAGCGAGATGCTAGGCGAGATGAAGGGGTCAGGCAGGAGAGAACTCAGGAGAAAAATGTAGTTGATGTTATTCAAGATCCATTACCCAGCGTGGCCCAGTTAGATAAACAAATTATGATGTTGTCGCACAGTTTCGATATCCCTCGGTTTGTCGCCAGCGAGGATAGGGTGATCAGCTTTTCTAGGAGTGAATTGGCAGCGACAAAGAATCATGGGAGCCAACCAGTGATCATAACTATTTGTCCGGGAAATAGCGTGATTCAAAGGGTGATGGTGGATTCGGGAGCCAGTCGAAATGTCTTGTATTATGATGCTTTAAAGAGGATGAATTACACTGACGCGAACTTGGTGCCTTATAAGGGATTTTTGGAGGGATTCACGAATCATTCGATTAAGGTGAAAGGGACAATCATGTTGGAGGTAGAAATTGGTGAGGGTGAAATGGCGAGAAGTGAGAATATAGAATTCATGGTGATTGACTTAGTTTCCCCTTACAATGCAATTGTCGGGATCCCTTTTATGCTAAGCTTTGAAATGGTGTTGTCCATCCCGCATCAAAGGGTGAAGTATCCGACTTCCAGGGGTGTGGGTTGCTTAAGAAGTGAGGCAATTACCGTGGCGAGAAAGAAAAAGGAGATGATGAAAGCCGAGGGGGCATCTACTAGTTCATTGACGACAAAATCCGATTCTCGCCAGTTGAGGATAAATGTAGTTGAGCCCAAGGTTGAATAGGTGGTAACTGAAAGTATGAAGAGCAGCACAACTATGGTTGTCTCCGAGGCGAGAAGGGCCCCAGGGAGTGTAGAGATTGGTGTTATTGAAGTGACTGAAGAAGTACCTGAGGCTGAAATGGTTGGAGCTGAAAGTGAGCGGAAAGAGAGAGGATTGTTATGCGAGAACCTGAGCGCATAAGCGCTGAACAGAGTGTCGCGGGCGAGATTGATTTGGGCATGGAAGTTATGAATGTGGCACCGAGCTTGAGCTATGCTAGAGTGGTTCAGTTTGTTTAGATGGGTGAACCAATAATAGAGGAGATCATGTTTGAAGAGATTGTTGACAGTGAGTCTGAGGAGGATTGTGAAATGATTGAAGTAGAGAATCCCGATGGCGACCTACAGGAAACGAGTTCGTTGACCCCGGAAGCTGATTCCCGTCAAGGACCCAATTAGCAAGAAGTGAAAAAGGATTGAAGTTGAAACCTTACAGACGCGGGATGAACCTGAGATTCAGGCAGATGAAGAGTTGGAAGAATTTGAAATCAATTGTTATTTCCAGGAGCAAAAGGTTAAGATTGGAAAGCAGTTGTTCCGAGATGAGCGAGAACGTTTAGTTGAGTTTTTGAAGGAGAATTTGGATGTATTCGCGTGGCGACCAGAAGATATGAGGGGCATTGATGAGAATGTCGCCATGCATTGTTTAAATGCCGACCCAAATATTGAGCCATTCAAGCAAAAAGTTAGGCACTTGTCGCCGGAGAAAGAAAAGGCGGTTTTGGAGGAAGTGGAAAAGTTATTAAAAGCGGTAATTATAGAGAAGATCCAGTATCCGGTATGGTTGGCATGCCCAGTCATGGTTTTGAAATCAAATAAAAAATTTAGGATGTGCATCGACTTCACGGATTTGAATACCGCCTGCCCTAAGGATTGCTACCCGCTCCCTAAGTTGATAAGTTGGTTGATTCAATTGCCGGCCACCAAGTTTTTAGTTTCATTGATGCGTACTCTGGCTACCATCAAATTAAAATGGCCAAGGAGGACAAGGCAAAAATGGCTTTCCAGACGCCGAAAGGTAATTTTTGTTATAAGATGATGCCGTTTGGGCTGAAGAATGCTGGGGCGACATATCAGAGAATGGTGAATGAAGTTTTCAAGTCGAAGATTGGGCAAAATTTGGAGGCATATGTTGATGATATGGTAATAAAAACCAGAGTGAATGACCATGTTTTGGATCTCGCGGAAACATTTGAAAATTTGAGGAGGAATTCGATGAAGTTGAACCCCAGTAAATGCACATTTGGTGTGACGGCGGGAAAGTTTTTTGGGTTTTTTTGGTAAACAAGCGCGGGATAGAGGCTATCCCGAAGAAAATCCAGGAAGACATGTCGCCTCCCAAGTGGATTCGCGAGATTCAAAGGTTGAATGGGAGAATCATTGCTTTGGGAAGATTCATTTCGAGGTTGGCGAAAAAGAGTTTGCCGTTTTTCAAAGTTTTGAAAGGAGTGAAGAGTTTTGTTTGGGATGCCGAGTGTGATGCCGCTTTCGAGCAGATGAAAATTTATTTGGGAAAGCCGCAACTGTTGTGCAGTCCCGTTGAAGGAGAAGAGCTGTTTGTGTATTTGGCGGCTTCAGACTATGCTGTAGCCGCCGTATTGGTAAGAGAGGAAGGGAGTACTCAGAGGCCGATATATTACGTATCGAAGGCATTGAGCGAGATTGAAGGAAGATACTTTAATGTCGAGAAGCTAGCATATGCTTAGGTTGTTGCGGCACGGAAATTAAGAGCTTACTTTGTCGCGCACACCATTGTCGTATTGAGTGACGCCCCGTTAAGAAAAATTTTGCAACAACCAGATGCCGCAGGAAGATTGCTGAAATGGTCGATTGAGTTGACTGAGTTTGATTTGAGATATGAGTCCCGCCGGGCTATCAAGGCGCAGGCATTGGCTGATTTTATTGTGGAAACATCTTTTACAAGATCTCATGCCGAGTTGATGGAAGATGAAGTTAAGAAGAGAGCGGCAAAGAAAGTTGCACCCAGTTTGATTGAAGTGAGGGAGAGTCCGCTTGACTGTTCGATCTTGCATGTTGACGGATCTTCGTCCAAAGATAAAGGTGGGGCAGGAATCACTGTTATCTCGCCTGATGAGGAGATTAAATATGAGAAGGCATTGCGGTTCAAGTTTAATGTCCCCAATAATCAGGCTGAGTATGAGGCGTTGATTGTCGGGATTGAGTTGGCGAGAGACATTGCGCTAACAAAGATCGTGATCCATTCCGATTCCCAGCTGATTGTTAACCAAATAAAGGGCTAGTATGGAATTTTGAACTCGGTGTTGATGAAATATTGTAACTTGGCGAGGAGTGTATTGAAGGGGTTCGTGTTTTGGGAGTTGGTACAGATTGACCGAACTGAGAATTCGCGGGCTGATGAATTAAGTAGATCGGCGGGATCAGAGGGGCAAAGCTCGGCCAGTGAGCCTTTAATTGAATTTGTTGAGATGCTGGCAATTGACAGGCCGCTTGTTTTGGAAATTGTCAAGGTTGAGAAGAGTTGGGTGGTGGAGATGAAAGATTTTTTAGAAAAGGAAGAGTTGCCGCCAGATGAAGAGAAAGCGAGATTGATAAAGGTTACTTCCCCGCGATTTACAGTCCAAGATGGCGTGCTGTACATAAAATCTTTCTCAAAGCCATTGTTAAGATGTGTTGATCCGAGCATGTTACAGAGGGTGTTATTCAAAATTCATGAGGGCGTATGTGGTGGCCATCCTAGAGCGAGAGCCCTTACAGATAAAGTTATGTTTCACGGGTATTATTAGCCGAGCTTGAGAAAAGATGTCGAGATGTATGTCAAGAGATGCGAGAAGTGCCAGAGGTTTGGTAACATTCCCCGCCAGCCGGCAACAGAGTAGACCCCTATAGTGCCGATTTGGCCTTTCGACATATGGGGGATTGACTTGATAGGCCCTTTTCCAAAAGCCAAAGGTGGGTGTCAGCACGTGGTTGACACCGTAGATTACATTACTAAATGGACGGAAGCGAAAGCTTTGGCGACAATCAGTGAGGACCAGGTGATCAAGTTTGTGCAGGAGAATATTTGGCATAGGTATGGGGTTCCCAGAGCAATCATTTCAGATCATGGCACACAATTCAGGAAGAAATTTTCAGCGGAATGCGAGAGGGTGAATGTTAAGCTTTGGATGTTGCCGGTTTATAGGCCGCAGTGTAATGGGCAGGCCGAGGCGGCAAAGAAGCAAATCCTTGCTGCCTTACGCAAAAATTTGGAAGGCAGAGGTGGAGCTTGGCTGGATGAGTTGCCAATAGCTTTGTGGTATGTGAGGACAACGGTCAAGGGCTCAACTGGAGAGACCGCTTTTGCCCTTACTTATGGATCGGAGGCTATGTCGCCAGCCGAGATAGCCTTGCCGACTTATAGGGTGGCCAACTATGATGAAGCGAGAAACGGGCAAAGGCAGTGTAATGACCTTGATTTGATTGATGAAAAGAGGATGTATGCGAGAATGAAGATGATCAATTACAAACAAAAGATGAAAGCCCAACACGATAAGCGAGTTAACAAAAGGTCTTTTAATGCCGGAGATTGGGTTTTGAGGAGTGTGGAGGTAACGGGAGCCAAGCCGGGATACACTAAGCTGAACGAGAAATGGGAAGGCCCGTTACAGGGCTCGAAGGTTGTACGAGAAGGGACGTACCGGTTGAGAAAGCAGGATGGGGAAGAGTTGAGGAATGCTTGGAGTGTTGATCATCTTAAGCAGTTCTACCAATGAGGCCGCCGTGGTCTTCAGTTATGTTTTGATTGTTTCCCTAGATAACAAAAGTTATATAACTTTTTCTTGTAATTTATCCATTTTGATTGTCGCGTGGGGAGAAAAAGTTTTGTAAAATTTGGTGATCTGGTGGCATATAATTTGTATATATGATAGAAAGGATGGCAAGATGTTCTACCACCATGTGGGGGAGCGTGATTATATACTTGTGAAATTCTGACGACGATATTTTCTGTTTCATGAATCGGCGACAAGAAGTGTTGCGCTAAAAGCTTGAAGATGGCGACCAGAAGGGTTGCCGCTAACGCTAAATCTTGAAGAGGGCGACAAGAAGGGTTGCCTATAAAGCTTGAAGATGGCGACAAGAAGGGTTGCCGCTAAAGCTTGAAGATGGCGACAAGAAGGGTTGCCGCTAAAGCTTGAAGAGGACGACAAGAAGGGTTTCCTCTAAAGCTTGACGATGGCGACAAGAAGGGTTACCGCTAAAGCTTGACGAGGGCGACAAGAAGGGTTTCCGCTAAAGCTTGAAGAGGGCAACAAGAAGGGTTGCCTCTAAAGCTTGAAGATGGTGACAAGAAGGGTTGCCGCTAAAGCTTGAAGAGGGCGAAAAGAAGGGTTGCCGCTAAAGCTTGAAGATGGCGACCAGAAGTGTTGCCGCTAAAGAAGGGCTTACATCCCAAATTGTCCGAAGGGCTTACATCTCGAACAGTCCGAAGGCCTTACATCACGAACTGTCTGAAGGGCTTGCATCCCGAACTGTTGCAAAGTCTTGAAAAGAGAGAAGTTCGGCGAGATGCCACTGTTTGAAAAGTTGTCAAGAAGAAAGAAGGGCTCGCATCCCAAACTGCTGATGCGACAAAATTGATAAGACTCTAGCCCGAACAATTTCAGGTGAAAATGAAATAGGGTAGACCCTTGCGAGAAAAGACCTGGCGTGAGGGCTATAGGCATGTAAGCGACTTAAAAGTAGGGCACAAGTTAAGCGGTTTTTCGTTTCTCGCCATTTGTATTAAATATGGTTGCCGCCAACTAAAGATGGGTTTATCACGTTTTTAGTTAAGGAATGTTTTCGGCCACAGGATTAGACCGTTCAATGTTGTCGCATACAACCCTAGCAATGGAGTAAGGCTGCCTAAAGACAAGCCTCACTCTTTTGAAGGGAGTAGTATGTGCACAGGTAAGTCATGGTAAAGGAATCTTCGATAAATTATCGAAGCAAAATAACGGTGGCGACATTAAGAAGTTGGAACTTTAAAAGGCAAATTATGGCAAACAAAGTGAAAGGATAAGCGAAAAAGTTAAAATATTAAAGTAAAATCGCTATGCAGCGACATTCAGGTAAGCAATGGCGACAAGCAAGCACGACCAAGAAAGTTGATAAGAGTAATTTCAAAAAGATCCATTGAAGTTAGAAACATTTTTTGGAAAACAAGTTTTTAAAGTTGCACGAGACTTTACATACACGTATGATAAATGGCAATATGATAAAGCAGGAATCATAATAAAGGAGTAAGGCTCCTAAAGACAAGCCCACTCTTTTCGGGGGAATAGTATGTATGTAGATGAGTTTGGCAAAGTAAATCTTTGATGAACTATCAAAGCAAAAATAGTATGTGTACAGGTAAGTCATTGTAAAGGAATCTTCGATAGTTTAAGTTGGGCAAAGTAAATCTTTGATGAACTATCAAAGCAAAAATAACGAAATAGAGACAAGCCGAGATAAAGCATAGAGATAAAATCGCAAACCGCGACATTCAAAAAGATTGTTAAAACAAGCATAGAAACCGCATACTGCGGCTTCCCAAAAAGTGAACTGTTAATGTCAAGTCAAAAACCGCGACATCCAAAGCAAAAAGAAGCAGTTGAAAGGCAGAAACTTAAAAATTGTTTAGTATAGACCCCAAATTCAAATGGAATATTGTTTTAAAAAGCGAGTTGTTCAAGAAGCGCGACCATCAAGGTTGTCGCTGGAGAATTTGGTGCGGCTTGAGCAATTCTCGCTTATGCGCTTGGGCTTTCTAACTAATCAGGTCAGTCCAGAAGGTAAGGGCATCAGGATTGGCCAAAGCAGGAACTTTCCAAATAGGTTTCCCGAGAAGTTGATCTTCCGCGGTCAGCTCTGCGAGTTCATCATTGTCGTACGGCACCAAACTATGACCCAAGCGACAAAAATCACTATAAATGGTTTCAGATCCCCATTTAGCGATCAAGTCATGGGTAATAGTTGGTATGTCGCTGGAGCTTGCAGCAGCGGCACGCATACAGTGAATAAGAGCTTTGTCGTATAAATCCATGGCCTCCACCTCAGCTTTTTCTTTGTTCTCCTTTATTGTGGCCTGAAGTTGAGCAATCACAGTTTTGTTGTTGAGATCATTTTTCACGGTGGCCGCCAAGTCTGCTGCCATGAGCTTGTTTTGCTCTTCAAATTTGAGCCTTTGCGCCTCCATCTCGTGGCGGAGATCTTTTTCAGTCTGCACGAGCTTGGTTTTTTCTTCCTGAAGAGCGGCAATGTATTGTTCCCGATCCTGAAATTTTTTCTTAATTTTCTCCCTCTCAGAGCGAACCCGCTTAAGATCTTTCTCGCGCTTTTCCAATTCAATAAAGACCTTGCTACATCGGTTCCTTAAGCCATAAAGAATGCTTGAAAACTGTTGAAAATAGGAGATATAGTTAGGAGAAAGCGAGAAATGAAATGAAAATGAGGCGGTAATGTATAACTTACCCCGTCGAGATGAAAGCCTACATCATTCGCGGCATAATCTTCATTGAGGTTTTCGTACTCCCTAACCCTTTGTGGCACGCAAGACCGCTGAATGATGCCGCCGCCGAGCATGTTGTAATCCTAATTGGTAGAGCGAACATCCAAGTCAGGAAGGTCAGGAACATCGCCGATTTCGCGGCTAAGTTCCAGCAGGCTAGCTTCATCAGTAGGCATTTGAAAGCCGGGTTTGAACCAGCTTGCAACATGAGGATCAGAAGGACCGGTATCAGGAAATGGGGCCTGTGTGCTCAGAGGGAGTGCCGTCAGTAGGGTGAGATCATTTTAGTGGGTGGGAAGATGGACTTCAAATTTGTTCAATGGATTCAGTAGTCGCAGCGACATCAGTTCCTGAGGATCCATTTCTTGATCTTGTGCAATATCGCCTTCAATCTCTTCTTCATCCCTTAAGTGGAGGCCAGTTCCTCGCGCCGGGGTCTTGGGTTTAGGTGGTTTGCAGGAATGTTCAGCAATAGCTTTCCCAGCAGCTTTTTCCGCAGCTGCAGCAACTTTCTCTTTTTCAACGGCTTCAGAATCATCGCCATGGAGGGAGATGGGAATTGTTTTTTCAGCAGTTTGACTGAGAGCGGCTTGCCGGGCATCAGCCAGCCTTTTGCGGCGGCCATCCATGTTGGAAAGAGCATCTCGGCATTGGGCCAGCGACATGGTTTTGAATTCTGCGATAATCAAAATGAAAAGTAGTTTTAATGCATGGAATAAGGGGTTTAAATGTACAACAAAATTAAGCTTGAGGCGAGAAATCATACTGTATACTTCATACATAGCTTTGCAACAGCGATCTTCTCGCTGGCAAGGTTCACATTCGGAACCAAAATAATCTTTGGAATGGATGTCCCATACAGGATAAGAAGGAGTATGAACGATGGTTACACGGGATTCGTCATTTGGGAAAGAAAAGTCAGGGAAGCCAAATTCTCGCAGAAGAGAGGAGCTAGAAATAATTTCTCACCATGAAAATAGGGTAAGGCCAGTGTCAGACGCATTAGCGAGAACTTTGAGGATTCGTTCCATGAGGTGGGTATCCCCAGACACTAAGGCTTTTTTGGTTTCAATTTTCGGAATGATTTCTCTCAAGTCGCCGCCAGAATGCGACCACCCAATGTGAGAAGTTATGAACAGTGGCTTGGACTGCCAATTATCCACTTTGCTGGGAAGGGGAGTAAGGATCTTCGGCTTCCTGTACTTAATGGATAAACGTTTTTCGGTTACTCCTTCCCGCTGGGAGACTGCAGTATATCCTTCGAAGAAATGAACAAACAGCGGGATAGATGGTTCGTGCTTTAGTCTCTACAAATAACAATGTAGCTAACCAGAATGCGGAAAACGTTGGGGTGAAGGTCCACTACAGCGGCTTGAGCCTTATGAAGAAAGGCGCAGATAAATGGGTCTAAGGGAAACCTAAGGACGGCTTCCAATTGTGAGACATATGCGACAACCCCGTCCGTTCGTTGTCGCATAATGTTATGGTTCAAGTCGCCAGTGTAAGGCTCAATGCGATAAATGTTGTGATTGATGCCGAACTTAGCATGCAAGGGGGTTTGGAGGTGAGAAGAAGAAGTGCTAGTTGTCGCCACATTGGTAACAAGGAGTTGATCAGAAGAAACCTGGGGTTGGGATGAGGTCTCCGCGGCAAGAGTATCTGAGACATCATAGCTGGAGGTGGAATTGGTAGAAGACATGTCGCTCCTCTCGCTGGAGCTGGAACGAACCTGTTTATAGAAGCGACGACTACGTAAATTGGGGGCTGCGGGATAGTCAGTGTCAGAAAAATTAGAATCAAAGCGGGAATGGTAAAATGCGCAAATGTGCGAGCATAACTCGAAAGTATTATGGAAGGTTTGCATGGGTGCAGATTTGTGCAAGAAGGGAGGACCCCTAATTTCTAAGGCATCCAGAACGGCAGCCTCAACATCATGTCGCATGAGCATAGCATTGAGGTCCTCGCGTGGGATCCTAGCACATACCCTCATGTCGATCCTATAGTATCCCCCCGTGTTCAAACTTTGACCAAACCTAATTGCTCTAGCACAACACTTGGTTCTCGCCATGATGCGAGATAGCAAAAGATGGAAGCAAAAAGCGAAAAGTAAGGAAATGTGAGAAATCAAGCGTTTACCTGGGAAAATTCAAAGAAACTGACGAAGACGGTGAACTTGGTCGGATGTTGGCCGAAAACTTCATGAATGTGGAGAAAATTGCCATAAATGCACCTAGGGAGCTCCAAATTGAAGATTTGTAACCGTAAGCGTGCGTAGCTCAAAGAAAAGGGGAAAACGAACAGTGAAATCTGTGAAATTAGGGAGAAATATGGGCTCTCTCAAAAAATGGCTCGCCGAAAAAGCATAGAGAAAATGGAGGTTGAGTAACTGAAAAGTGAAAAGTGTGAGACTAGGGACTGACCTTAGCGCTGTGAAGACGAAGGGACATTATGGAGACGAAGATGCGTTTAGGAATTTTTAAGAAATTAAATGACTTTCGAATTTTTGAAATTCCCTCCCCTTTATTGTGGCTATTTATGGAGGGGCACGAAAACCTATACAATGTACGGCCCTGACGAACCGCCCAGGTCCATCAACCCTGGCCTGACACGTGGCTATGTAGGTGTCAGGTAAGATTCCAATCTCGCCCCTTAAAGGGAGGTGGCGAGATAGAGATCCCGTGCGACTTAAACAAATTTCTCGCCTGGATCATGAATAATCCATGTCTCGAAATTGGGGGCTTCTGATGCGATAATGAAAAATGGATTTGGGCCTTAACGAGAATTTGAGCCCAACACCCCTTAATGATCCTAGTGTGTGTAAAGATGGGCCAAATAGGTATCTGTGGGCCATGAGAAGGGCCCCGAGGCGGGAAGAGGCGTGCGAGATAAGTCAACCCCGCACGGGCGGCATGTGGGAGTAAGCAGGTTGAGATTGATATCCTGGAGAAACGAATGTACGACGATAGGCCGAGGGCGGGAAGTAGCCTTGCCGACATAGTTAAGGATTGGCTACACTATGAACGTGACCGCTAGGTTGACAATTGTCGCCCGCGGCTTACATGAAACGTGATCCCGCGTCATAGCAAAGTTGTCAACTGTAGATTGATTTGACAAGGTGACGAGTGAAATCCCACTAACTTGGAATTGGTTGGGGACCTTACATGGATGATTGAAAAGTGTCCCCCCATGTGCAAGGCACATGGGGGCTTGGGAGTATAAAATAGAGGAATAGTACATTTGCATGGTATGTCTCTCTCTCTCTCCTCTCTAAGCTCTCTCTCTCTCTCTCTCTAGGGTTTTCATTATTACCATTTCTGTGAACCATTAACCTTACTCTCACGCTGGAGGGGTTTCACCGGAGCTACCCCCGGCCTAGTTTACGTGTGTGCATGTGTGTAGGAGACGAGCTAAAGAAGGAAGCAGCCGAGGTATCCCATTGTTTTCTAATCCTGGGCAACCATTGATTTCGGATGGCAGCATCAAGCGAGTACCAATTTTATTGGACCATATTTTCTAGACAAAATGAGTGGTTTAATTACACATAGACAAGTTCACATGCAGATGATGATGAACATCTAGTGTTCTGTGCAGTTTGATATATAGTATAGTTTTTTGGTTGATTGGTCTGATAAAATATTTTCATCTTTACAACTGGGTTATCACTTAACTAAATGAATAGCAAGAGGATAATATTACAAAACAAATGAATAAAAATAAATAAAACCGACCTTCAGGCTTCAGCCACGACATTAGGATCTGTAGTATGGGTTCGTACATCAAATACCAAAAAGAAAATTTTTCCCCATCATATTCAGAAAAATAAAAAAAAAACTTAGCACTACAGCTATGAAATGAAATTTTCATGAATACTAAGGCTCCGTTTGTTTGAGAAAAATGTTTTGACTGAAAGGTAGGGGCGTAGCAGAGGAGTTCAGGAGAGTTGCTAAAAATAATTTTAATATAAGTTAAAAAAAATTGATGGGGATGTTAGGGTGATGGGTGGTTTGGGGTGGAGATGCGACAGAGAAGTTGTCAAAATTTTATATGATTAAAATTAAGATAGTTGATAACAAAAATTAATATAAGCAAAAAAAATTTTACCGGGAGGGGGGGGACCTTGGATGGGTTAGAGTGGTGGCAGAAAAGTTGATAAAAAAGTTGACGGGAGAGGGAGGAGGAAGGGAGGTGTGGTGGAGTGGGGGTTGGAGGGGCCGCATAAGAGTTGATAAAAAAAATAATAAGAGCAAAAAAAAAATTGACGGGAAAGGGGTGTTCCGCGGGGGTGGTTGCAGGGGCGACAGGAAAGTTATTGAAAAATATTTTTAATATAAGCAATTTTTTTTTTGACGGGTAGTGGGGGATGGAGGGCTAGTTAGAGGGGCGGCAGAAAAGTTATTAAAAACCGATATTGGTATGAGCCAAAAAAAAAAATTGACTGGGGTGGGGGAGGGGTGGGAGGATGAAGGAGGGGGTCTAGTGGGGGTGGGGGTGGTTGGGAGGTGTGGGTGGGTGTTGGTGGGATTTGATGGGTTATGGTGTTAATAATCATTTTTCTAAAAAATGTTTTGAGTATCAAAAATTCGAAAGTTATTTTAGTTAGAAAACAGGCCTATTTTTTATTGAGCAGAAAATCTTTTTCGTTAACTTTATTTTTCGATGGTTAACAAACACAAAAAAATGAGAAAAATATTTTTCGAAAAATATTTTCTGCCAAAAAAACGGAGCATAACTCTTTATTGAGAAAAAAAAAACAAACATCGACACAAGTAAAATATAAACGTGAACATATTTTATTGTTTAAATTGTTTAAAGGGAATGATCTATGTCGCAATATTAACATTGGATAAGGATGTTAATCTTCTTTAATTTATTAGTGATAAGATCTAATTTTATTGTGAAAATATAGAAAAAACACGTTTTTTCTTATATTTAAGAAAGACAGGTTTTTAAATGTGAAGTGACATTTTTGTCAATGAGTTAAATTTTGTGCCCGATAACATTTATTTAAATAAATGAAACTTCGTACACGCTGATTAACTACTATTAAAATTAAATAGAATAGATGAGAAGAGAAATAAAAATTAAAGAAAGCTTATCTCATAATTTGAGAAATTCAATGGATAGCCTAGATAAGACATGAATTTCAATCTTCAATATTGATGCTAGATCCGAATATAGCCGAGATTTAGGGTTGTTTTGTGTATTTTTTAAGGTAGAGAAACCGACAAAACGAGTGTTGAGATTTCGTATATGAATTGTCGCTTAGTTGCTTTCGAGAATAAATCAAGGGAGTCTGCTTTTATTTTTACTAAATAATTACTTATCTACAAAGATTAGAGAACACAAGTATATAAGGAATCAATCACATTAATGTGAGAAATACCGGTCAATAAGGGTCCAAAATATTCACAAATCATATAAATACATATTTGAGTTGTTGACAAGGAAAAGGTCGAAGGCGATAAGGAAAGGACATCAACATGTCTGGAGGGATGTCTCGTGCGAGACACGTTGTCTTGTACGAGACATCTAATCAATTTTTACTATTTTGTCTCTCTTAGGTATTCCTTAAGTCAGTTAATTACAAACTAACAAAGTTAGTCAAAAACATAACAAAATACGACGAAACTACAGGTCTCATTCCTAAAATCAAAAGGCGAGACTAGAGTAGTGTAATCATATGATAATATGCTCAAAATGGGGTGTCTACAGAGCCCCTCGGCGACATGACTTATAAAAGAAATAATGTTATCGATGGTAAAGACATCCATTCAGAACTTTTGGTATGATCGTGCCGCACGACTGCCTACGTATCTCTATCGGAGAATTAGACCTAAACGTAGTTGAACTCTAAAAAACATGAAAAAGGTTATTTCAGTTATTTTGAAAATCATTTTAAAATCAATAATTTTTCAAGTATATGTAAACTCACACTACTAGAAACTGGGTCTTTAGCGACGAAATTACCAGCGTCGAAATTATTCCGTCACCATATAGCGGCGGAATGGAAGCTATAGCGACGGAATAAATTAGGCGCCAAAATTACCGACGAAATTTAATTCCGCCACTGGATTCCTTCACTAAAAACGAATATTCGTTTCAATACCGCCACTAATGTATGTTTGACTGATCTTTGACTTTATCGACGAAATTTTCCGTCGCTATTTCTTTTATCAGCGACAGATTTAACCCGTCGGTGTTAATTTAATATTTTTTAATTTTTTTTTAATTTATCAACGGCAGAATAATTCTGTCGGTGTTAATTTAATTTTTTAATTTATCAATGGTGGAAGGAATCCGCCGGTGGTAATTTATTTTTTTTTTTAATTTTTTAATTTATCAGCGGCGGAATAATTCTGTCGGTGTTAATTTAATTTTTTTTTTTTTTTAATTTATCAGCGGCGAAATAATTCCGTCAGTGTTAATTTACTTTTTTTTTTAAAAATTTTCAGTGGCGGAATGATTCCGTCGGTGGTAATTTAATTTGTTTTTTATTTTATCAGCGGCGAAATATTCTGCCGCTGGTGGTGATTTAGCAAATTGGCGGTCTGATTATTTTCTCCGGCGGAATATTCCGTCGCTGGATTTGATTTCATCGGCGGAAGTATTTCGTCACTGGGTTTAAGTCCCTACCCTTTCCGCTCTCTCATATCTTCTCGCTCTCTCTCTTCCCTCAACCTCTCTCCATCGCCAAGCTGCCGCCGCCGACCGGACACACTCTCCCTCTCTCTCTAGATCTTTCCGGTAAGTGTACTTTTCGAATCTCTCTGTTTCTCTCTGAATCTCTCTCTCTCTCTCTCTCAATGAACTTTTCTATTGACAGTGATATTCCGTCTCGTCTCAGTCTCGCCGCCGTCTCCTAGCAGCGCCTCGGTCTACTCCTTTTCAAGGAAGCCAAGGTAAGTCCAAATCTCTCTCTCTCTCTCTCAATGAAATTTCTAGTTTTTTTTTTGTAATGTATGTTTTCAAATCCAATTTTGGTGTCTGTCTCCCCTGTATCGGTGATTTTCTCTTGAATTCCCAGTACTCTGGTGCAGTCATTCTTCACAACTACGCGGTGCTCCGAGTGTAAAGCTGTTTATTACTGGTATAATCATTCTTCACCCCAATGTGTAAAGTTTGTTGATTTTGTAGGAATTCATGTTTATTGTGTCTATTCTGTGAAATTTATACTTATAATATGATTGAGACCTATAGAAATAGAGATTATTGAATGTCCTTGTCACAAATGTCAACTGGGCAACATAATTAGATGAAGGAAATAGAGAATGACTCATTGAACTCATTGATAATAGGGTTATTTCATAGGAGAACAGAAATGGAAGACTTGTGGTTATAAATTGAATGGTCCTGAAAAAGAAGTTTTATACGTTTTCTGCATGTTTGCTAGGTGAATCCCAAATAGTCTGCTTGATCTGTGTTATATGATAGAAACTGTTGTTTAGGAGATTTAAAAGTTACTGTTAGGGAGATTATTTGGTTAGTTTTCCTGTGGTATAAGATTTTGTGTGCCTGTGATATTCTCTAGATGCAATGGAGTAAATAAGATTTTTTTGCCATGAGTTTAATGACACACAGAGGAATGCTACATTAGGTGTTAATTAGCTTCTTTTCTTTCGCACTTTAGAATAATATCCACTTAAATAATATCCACTAGATAGAAGTTGAAGGAATTAAAATAAATTTATTATTTAGATATTTAATTAAGGGTGTTTGTTGTAAGACACTGATCAATTAAAAGGTTAAAGGTACACTACAAGAAAGTAGGTTTTTTATGGCACTCATATACGGCGGTGAACACGCGTCCGCCGTATATGTATTATATATACGGCGGTATGCACAGCCGCCGTAAATAACTAATATATACGGCGGACGCGTCCGCCGTAAATAAGTAATGTACGTACATTTAACATGTACGTAAACGAGATCGAAGTTATATACGACGGTATATAAGTAGCCGCCGTTTATAGGTACTTATTATCGGCGGTTGATACGCGTTCGCCGTAAATAATACCATTATTTACGGCGGTGTACAATATCCGCCGTAAATGTTATTAAATACCGGGAAAACCAAATTTCCCTATTCAGTTTCGCGGTAATCTCTCAGCTCTCTTTCTCTCCTCCATAGCTAGGGCACGATCGATTTTCCGACGCCGGCCGCGGTGACCAAATCAGAGGTAGGTATAGCGTATTACTTTTAATTTTTGGTTTTTGTTGTTCTTGGTCTGGTGTTATTCGGAAGATTTGTTATCTCAGTCTCTCTTTTTCGCCTCTAGATCTATAGCGCGCGTATCTCAGCTGTCTCTCTCTCTCTCCTCCTTGAGCGTTGATTTCTTCGATCAGGTATACATTTGTATGCTCTTGTTGCAATTTTTTCAACTTGTTGCGTTTTTTTCAATTTGTATACATCTGAATCTGGAAATATATTGTTCTTTGGAGACTTTGGGACCTGAATTTGAGCTAGCTAACTAGTGAATCTGTACATTTTCAATTTCTATACATTTGTATGCTCTTGTTGCAATTTTAGGATTGTTTTGAGCTAGCTAACTAGTGAATACAGAGGTTTCTCATCTTATTTCCCCCTCTTATGTTCTGATTCTGATCCCTCCATATTCCCCATCAACAAGACAACCAGACAAAGAACATTTTGAATGTTTTTGGGCTTCGAGACAGCTTCGTAGCACAAGAAATCATAGAAGTATAAGAGGCCTACTGAAAGATTATTAGGCGCGGACGTAACCACTGAGGTATTTATGAAGCGGATTGATAACAAAAAACACCTTTGCTATCAAAAGCGGCTTGTCATTGCCATGTTGACTTTCAAGGATAATTGATATACCATATGGGGATTTAAGAACATTCTTCTCGCTCCTCCCCTCGGCTCATCCTCCTCCCCTAACATTAGGACAACATTTAGACTAACAAAAAATAAGAACAAGACAAAGAAGATGAGTTTAGACAACTAAAATTTCAATGGGTTTATTCAGAATGAGTAGGCAGTTTTGCTATTTGACAAAGTATGATGTGTTCAATATGGGGGGTGGTACCGAAAGAATGAATTAGATAAGAAGATTAATGTACACAAAGTATTTCAAATAGGTACTATTTACGGGGAGTAGTCGCGAGAAGTAGCAATTATGTCATTTCATTTAACAGATAACATTCTATATTAGGGTAACCATCACCAGCTATGTTACTCTAAGTAAATTAAAAAAACCTTGTGTTCCTTCCCTAACATTGTAGGGCACAATAATGTTTTCAAATTGGTTAATTATTTAATGAAGAGTGGATGGAATTAGATGTTGAATTAAAAAGGTTTCTTGACAATTTATTTTTGAAATGATTTTATATTCAAGTAGTAGCTTTATAGGACCACAAGTATTCATTAATCATGTAAGTGTATGCATGCCACATTTGAGATGGAAATTGTGTAAGTATATAACAACTGATGATTGAATCTAACTTGAATATAGGCGTGTCTCATTTTCTAGTAGTTTGGACCACAAATTTCAACCTAGTTCCTTAAATTAGCTTCTCAATTAGGGGGGGGGGGAGGCTTGTGAGAGAGAACGAATGAATGTTGTCATAGGGTTATACTATATCATGGGCCCAAGTTCGACTAATAGGCTAGGCTCCAACAATGTATATTATCTATATTTGGACAAAAGTTGTACATATTTAGACTATGTTTGTTTATGAGTATATTTTTATTCTAAAATTTGTGTCTCTCGGTCTTATATATAGGTTGTATTTTAACGTTAAAAATATCAAGTCAAGTCATATATGGACAAAAGTTGGATTGATTTGGATAATCAAATTTCAAATGAGTATATGTCTGGGGTTGACAACTTTCTCGATTTTGCATTCTCAAAAAAGTCTGTTGGTGTTAAAGAAATATATTGTCCTTGTAAAAAATGCGCAAATCGTTACCAAAAAGACCGTGCAACCGTGAGATCACATTGTATTGAAGTGGGATTTCAAAAAGATTACAAGAATTGGATTAGGCACGGGGAAGAGTACATTTCGGCGCGTAAGAATGATAATAATGATAGGACAACTGAAGATGGCATTGAAATTGAATTGGGCGTGCAAGATTGTATGAGGCGAATGGTACATGAAGGGATGGGTATGCCGGATAGTAACCAGCCAGGAATTGAAGAAATCGTACAATCAGATGCATCCACCGCAAAGTTTCTTAGACTTTTGAGAGATGTCGCTTAAGCCTTGTGGGAAGGGTGTGATAAGTTTACAGTACTCTCATTTATTGTAGAACTTATGCACTGGAAGGCTAATTATCGAGTGACCGATAAGGGATTTACTTCTTTATTAAAAATTTTCATTAGGGCATTGCCTCAGTCAGCAAAAGTGCCAAGTTCCTATCGTGAGGCGTACAAGATGACAGCGGATTTGGGTTTTAGTTATAAAACGTGGGACGCGTGCATTAATCATTGTATGTTGTTTCGAAATGAAACTGAAAAACTTACTAAATGTGAAATTTGTGGAGCCTCTAGATATAAGCAACAAGAAGAAGGGGATAGCGATGAAGGTGCGAAAACAAGTAGCAAAAATAAACTTCCCAAGCAAGTAGCGATGAAGAAAGTATGGTATTTTCCCTTAAAGCCAAGGTTGCGAAGGTTGTATTGGTCATCTAAGACCGCGACACTCATGAGATGGCATGCCGAGAAAAGAATAGACGATGGTGTGCCGAGGCATCCCTGCAGACTCTCGTGCGTGGAAGGAATTCGATGAACGTTATCCATTATTTTCAAGTGAAATTTGGAATGTTAGATTGGGATTAGCATCTGACGGATTTAATCCTTTCAGAACAATGACTATATCTCACAGTACTTGGCCAGTTGTGCTTATGCCATACAATCTTCCACCTTGGTTATGCATGAAACAACCATATTTCTTCTTGTCGGTGCTTACTCAAGGCCCAAAAGGGCCGGGCAACAAGATAGATGTGTATCTCTAACCGTTAATTGATGAGTTGAAGGAATTGTGGGAAGATGGTATATCAACTTATGATGCATCAAGGAACGAGTTGTTTACTTTACGAGCTTCACTGTTATGGACAATAAATGACTTTCCTGCATATGCAATGTTGTCTGGATGGAGCACTAAAGGTGAATATGCTTGCCCTTGTTGCAATGTGAGACCTCAAGCACGATGGTTGGATCATGGTGGCAAGTATTGTTATATTGGTCATCGATGCTTCTTGCCTAGGAGTCATGCTTTTCGTAAGGATAAAGGCTCTTTTGATGGTACTCATGAAGTGAGAGATAAGCCCAAGTTATTGTTTGGAACAAAATTGCTTAAACAAGTTGAAAATATGGAAACAGAGTATAAAATAGAAGATGTTATTAAAAAGAGGAAAAGAGAAGAGGGTGAGAAGCAACAAGCCAAGTTGGAGAAAAGAAAGGTTCCTAAGTTGTGTCACAATTGGAAAAAGAGGAGTATCTTCTTTGAGTTGCCATATTGGGCAAATAATCATGTTCGTCATAATCTTGATGTTATGCACATTGAAAAAAATGTGTGCGATAATATGCTACATACTCTGTTAGGTATCAAGGGGAAATCAAAAGATAATGATAAAGCAAGAAAAGACCTAAAAGAGATGAACATTCGGAAACCATTGCATCTACAAAAGCTTCCATCTGGCAAAGAAATTATGTCTCCGGCTCAGTTCACAATGAGTAAGAAGCATAAAGACACATTCTTGAAAGTTCTAAAGGGAGTCAAAGTCCCTGATGGCTACTCGTCAAACATATCTCGTTGTGTACATCTAGAGGAAAGAGCTATTTGGGGTCTTAAGAGCCATGATAGTCATATTTTGCTCCAACAACTACTCCCTTTAGCCTGTTCGAAAAGCGTTGCCTACTTACATTGTAAAAGCCATCATTGAGTTGGCAAATTTCTTTAGGCAATTATCCTCAAAGGTGAATACACTTGCGATCTCGAAAAGATACAAGATCGGATGGTCAGCCACACTATGCGCTCTCGAGAAAATATTCCCACCAGCTTTCTTTGATGTTATGGAGCACTTGCCGGTGCATTTAGCCGAGGAGGCCTTGCTAGCGAGCCCAAATACAATTTCGTTGGATGTATCCGGTAGAGAGGTACATCCATATTAAATTTACTTTGAAAAAGTTAAATTCCTTTTTACATTTGCTTTAGCATAAGTAAATGTTTTTGTAGGTTTCTACTTACATTAAAATTATATGTTCGAAATCGAGCCCATCCCGAGGCCTCCATAGCTAAGGCAATTGTGGCTGAAGAATGCATGACTTTTTGTACGCAATATTTGGATGACATTGAGACAAAGTCCAATCGTCCTAGAAGAAATGATGATGAAGGTGATGAGTTAGGCCGCTTTGTAGGAAAAGAAGAGGTAATTACCCTTGATTACATCACACGAGTACAAGCGCATAGATATGTGCTTTTCAATACTGAAGATGTTGAACAATACCTAGAGTAAGTGATTCCTTACATGAGGCTTACATTCCTTATATCTTTTATATTTCAAATTAATACTTAATTCATATTTTCAATCTGCTCAGAATGCATCGTGTACATTTGAGGGAGTGATTCCTGGCCGATAATGATGATGATTAGTTTGAGTAGTATTTGTTTAGATCTTATTTGCTTACTATTTACTAAGATAATGTTATTACTTAAGTTTCATGTTTCAATCAAACTTGTTATTTTTGTATGGTTGAATATTAATATTGTTACTTCTATATAATATGTATTTGTTTAGATCTTATTTGCTTACTATTTACTAAGACAATGTTATTACTAAAATTTGTGTCTCTCCGTCTTATATATAGGTGGTTTTTGTGTTGAAAATATGCCTCCTAAGGAGAGAGACGTTAGAGGGGGTAGCAACAAGAGGGGTAGACAAAACCCGCCGCCCGTAGTCCCAAATGATCCCACTTCCCCTAATGCATCATTGACGCAGTTTATGGGATTGACCCAATTGACCGCCGCTCAAAAGAAAAAATGGCGGAATTTGGAGGGTAGGAAATTTCAAGTCACCACTTTCCTTCATTTGCCGGTGTTGAGCGATTTGGGTTTAGAGACGTTAGTAACAGAATTGATGATGCAAGCCGGGTTAGGTAATTTCCTGGGGAAGACTCCATCTACGTATTTGAGATATTCACTTGAGTTCCTTTCAACTTTGGAGGTAGGCAAGGGGTCACAAGAAAATTCTATTCGGTTTCATATGAATGATGAAGCCTATCGAGTGACTTATGATGAGTTGAGGGAAATCTTTGGGGTTGATCAGCCGAGAGGAAACTGGGTCGAGGCTGATGGGGGGACTTGTCTTTTCTTTTCGGAGCTCACAGGATTGCCCTGCAAAAAAAAATACCTTAGGGCTTCCTCTCTTTCTCACCCGGCTTGGAAATTATTTCCACCTCCGTCATCTGCTTCTCTAGGTACTCCTTTGTTGTTGTTGTTCCCCCTGCCCCGCCCGCTTCCCCACCGATTTGGTATTTGTTTTTTGTTAAATGTGACATATAACAAATGTGTCCACAACCCGCCGGAGCCCCAGCCCCCCCTCCCCCCCGCTTCCCCACCAATTTTTTGTTTTTTTGTTGATTCGTTGGAAATGTTAGTGTAATGTCATGGTTTATGGTATTTGTTGCTGCTGTTATTATGCTTTATAGAAACCTAGGTTGTTGTTGTTGTTTTCTGTTGCTGTTGCTGCTGTTATTGTTGTAATATGTATTTGTTGCACTCATATCATGACCTTTATATGGACTTTGTGCTAGTAGAGGGACCATTTACATTCCACTCAATCTTGTACCATTTCAGTTCTTTTAGGAGAAATTAATTAATAGGAAGTGTGCTAACACCTCAATTATATTCAATTAAACTGGCATGCAAGTTTTAGGTCTCCACCAATTCACAACCATGATGTTGGCATGCAAATAAAGGAACTATTCAATCCACAAATTGATGGACATGAAGAGAGAGTGAGTGGATGGGTCTAAACTTGTGACCTTTGTCCCTGTTTCAATTTAAGGAAGTAGCAATACATACCAAAATATGAAAAGCAACTCAGCTGTTGTTGGTACTTAATAAACTGAACATTAGGGATTGTTTTGCAGCTACCTCACCTCCTAGTCCAATTTGGACCCAAAACAATATTTTGCATTTTAACCCTTCTTTAATTCATGGTTCAGCAGTGACACATCACATATGATCCTACATACCCTTGTTCACTCTAGCTCTCTGCCTCTTCCCGGAAAAGGCACTGCCATCTTCAACGATCATTTAAAATCACCATTTGCAGATCAATGGATGAGAAGTCTATGATGTCTATGATACACAAGCCAAGTACTACTGTTTTTGTAAAACAGAAACGGCTGTATTTCACTTGTGGACTTCTTAGCAATCATCTCAATAGATTGGATCCACAAAAAGGTGGATATAATGGCCAAGGGACCTGCCAGATGGCCTCTCCCCTAACAGAAAAGACCTTAACAGAGTTGATGATATCTTAACAGAGTTGGCACCTATTCCTTCACAAAGGAGGGGGGGTCAGTTCTGGTGCACATCAGAAAACAAGATCTGATTCCATTTAAAGCTTCCCATCTTTGGTGAAGCTTTATTTAGTTTCTAAAGTGCTGTGAAAATAAAAGGCTCCCTTTGTTGATGATATCTTGTTCATCCATCTGTTCTTCTATATAGTTGTATGTTTTAGTTGGACTGAACTTCTTCGAACTTATGGTTTCTTTTTTGTTTGTATTCTTTTGCAGGTTTGGCCAACCTCTCAGTTACAGGTTAGAGTTCACTCAACCGTCTTTATTTTTTTGACACCTCTGTAGTATGATGATCTATATATTCACACTTAAATGGATATCATATTACTGAAGAAATAATGAGAGACACTTAATTTCAATATTCATGTAGAATGGGGATCTTTCACTTCATATGCTACCAACAATCTCATCTAGCAACTCAATTTTACTCCGTACTGTTTATCACTTGCCCGAAAATTATACTCCCGCCATCCATAAATGTGTCACTTTTGACTTGTCAAACTTTCTAATGAATGTGTTTTAGTTAACCGCATTATAACCATAACAGAGGTATGAATGGTTGAATTGGCAGTTATCAGCATCTGGCAATGGTATCTTCGTCTTATATAAGATACATAAGACCTATAATAAATTTATAGGTCTTATACATATATTATAAGACTGTTTTTTTTGGTCATTTACTTGGTTTATCCAATTTTTGTGATATAATTGAATTGTCATATGACAGATATGCCGCCAAAGAAAAATTTATTAACAGGTCAGGGCTCGAACCCTAAAGGAAGAGGGCTGGCAAAACCAACCAGCAAATGGGGTAAAGAGAGATTGAATATAATATGGAATAAATATGGTCAACCAGTTGGTGGGGATATGGCAAAACTAGCTACTCAGATAGGAATTTTTGCTAGAAATGGGAAACATTTCCCATTAACTAAAGAGTGGCCTCGAGATGGACCATGAGTGCATAAATGCCGTATGGAATGACGTTACGGTAAGTTGTAATCCATATTTCTTACATAAATCTCTAGTACGTAGTCAAAAGTCTTATGATTCTCTAACAATTGTTTTTTTCTTTGTTGAATTGTGTATATAGGATAATACAAATGCGCCTCCGGAGTATTACCCGGTTATGAATCTTTCTCTCGGTAAGCGTGGCGTGATTTGGAAATACCGGAGTGAGACAAGCATATAATAAGTATTACTCGATTATGAATATTACTCGGTTATGACTTTGTTATGAATATTATATCGAGTTATATGACTCGATTATGAATATTACTCGGTTGAAATCTCATTATAAGATGTATGAATCCGACCAAGACGCATTGGCTCACCCACCCCGTGGGTGCGTTGCGGATCTGAACGGGTCAGCACTTGTTGCGATGTGGGGTACGGACAAGGCTCGGGTATATTTCAAATTAATCTCAATCTATTATCGTGAATGTCTTATATAAGTAGTCAAATTAATACTAATATTATCTTCTTTTTTTTTTTTTTCCAGAAATATCGAAACAAATAAATTGAATCGAGAAAAGCAAGCGTGCCTGAACCGGACCGGAAAAACGTCCCATCCCAAAGTCATAAAAGAGGTTTGTCATCGTTCAATTTAGTTCTCAGTTGTCAATTAATGTTTCTTTTTGTATCGTATATAAATATATATTTTTGGTCAAATGATTCTATTATAAATTGTAGAGAGACGACAAGGGTTTACCAACTGATCGCGTAAGCTTGTTCATAGCTACGCGCATGGGCAAAACACTGCGAGATCAAGAAACCACTCAAATGATTGTAAGTTAAAGTTTCAACCTTTTCTCGTTTCAGCTTTGTTATTCTATCGAATACTTTTTTTCATTTCTAACTTTATTTTCATAATATTAATTAAAGTTAAAACATTTATATTGAACATGTTGTTTTTGTTACAAAGAAACGCTTAATGATGCAATTGATGAGTCGTTAGAGGAGCAACAAAACTCTCCCACGGCGCGTGAAAAGATTTTTGTTGGTATGATGGGCACTGATGACACGGGAGAGTGCGATGTATGGGAGGCGGTATTGACAAAACTAAGGTGTTTGGTAAATCCCCAACTACTCGACATTTTGTATTGGAGGCGGTGGCATCCGTCAGAGCAGATTTTGAAAGGCAACTTCAGGAGGAACGCCGACAAAATGAGGAGCAACGACAACAGTTACAACAACAGTTACAACAACAAATTGATGATTTGAAACGTTATTTGATGGAACGTGGAAAAGACGGTAATCAATAGGTGGTGAATTTGGTTTTTGTGATACATTCAACATTAATGGTTATTATGTTTGGAAACGACAAACGTTATTTGTATAATGGTTATTATGTTTGGATACATTCAACATTAATTTTGTGTTAATATGTAGATTGTAAACATTGATTGCATTTGTGTATTTTTGGTTATATACAGGTTGCATTTGTGTGTGTACAGGTTGAATTTGGTTTTTGTGAACGTATTTTTGGGGAAAGTGAATTATACAGGCCTGGGGAAAAAAAATAGGCTTATTTACGGCGGAACCCTTCATCCGCCGTAAATAAGCCTAGACGACTCGTGCCAAAAGGGGGGACGAGGGAACCAGGAGGGGGTGCAAATGGGACGACTCGTGCCATGGTGGACGACTCGTCCCTATTAAGTCATTTACGGCGGTTAGAAACATCCGCCGTATTAAATGGCATGGACGACTCGTCTTCTATGGGGGGACGAGGGAACCTGGTGGGGGTGCAATTGGGACGACTCGTTACGTAATGGACGACTCGTTTCTTATTTACGGCGGTTACATCTACCGCCGTATAAAGATTACTCAAATACGCCATAAAATACGTATGGTATTACATTTATATACGGCGGTGGTCTTTCCGCCGTATATAGTATTTACGGCGGTGGTATTTCCGCCGTATATAATATTTACGGCGGGATAACCGCCGTATATAGTATTTACGGCGAGGTTTTATACGTTGGACTTTTTACGGCGGAATGTCCGCCGTATATACTATTTACGGCGGGGCGCGTTTTATATACGGCGGATTTTAACCGCCGTAAATAGTCCTTTTTCTTGTAGTGAGAGAACTAAAATGAAGAGGGGAACTGATTTGAAAATTTAGTTTGTAAGCCCTAGATTGAGATTTGGTTTCAATGAATCAATTCACGACATAAGTTTTCGGTTCAAGGATTTTTTGGAATTTATACGGATAAGGAACGAGATCGTTTTTGGACCAAATATTAAAATAGCAACGCGGATCTCGGCGGTAGATGGCGCAAAGCCGCCAACTAGTCGGCACGTATGGCGCTTAGGCGAGGATTTTATGATTGAACGCGTTATTAGGGGGATTTGAAGTTAGGCGCGGTGTTTTATGACCGCTTAGCGTCTAAGCGGGCCTAGGCCAATGATTTTTAGAACACCTTTTTAATGATATAGTAGAACATATTATGTAAAATACCGTCAAATTACACCACCTTGAAATTGCACTAAATTTACATCTTGTCCTATTACTCATTTAAAAAAGTTTCTAATAGAAATTACAATACAATTATATCTTTTCTTATGATTCATTTAAAAAAGGTTCATATTTTTTAAGCATAAAAAATACCTTGATACATTAAGAAAAAAACCTTGATGCCTTAATACATAGCGTGTTCAACTTTATCTTTGAGAGAGATTAAAAAAAAAAAAAAACCTTAATAGTCTCACCACATGATATCACATCATTGAAATTAGCAGACCAAATGCATTCCCCAGGATAATATTATGGACATATGTCGCAAAATGTTGGATACAAAATGATTTGTCTTGATTTTTTATTGATGATTTTAATTAGAGCGTTACAGTTTCATAATCGATACAACCATTAAAATATCGTCACCTCATTTTATATCCAACATTTTATTTATAATCATATTTTTTGCCCTTCCGATTCTTAAATAAACGTTTTAAGAGTTGGCCAGCTAGTCTTTGTAGGCACTTGAATATAAATGTCTAATATGTAAAATATAGGGAATGGAGGGGAGACTAAAAAGTCTTTAAATATAAATGTCTAATATGTAAAATACAGGGAATGGAGGGGAGACTCAAAAGTCTTTAAGTCTTGTTTGCTTTATTCTACCTATTTTCTTCTCACTTTTTTGCTGAGGGTCTGCCCAATCATCACTTAAGTTACAACTTCTCACTTAAGTTGCACGTTAGAATCATCTCAGATCTTTACATTTCAAGAAAGTCTTAGTTTCTGAATCAAGCTTTATGTCTGTAACAATTTAGCCGGGTGATGCCTTCCGGTTCGCAGTTAAAACTTATAGGAGTTGTCTCATTTATGTTTTGCAAGTGTTTCCGAGCAAAGAACAGCTCTGTCAAAACTTAAGCAAAACCTCTGGTGTTCAAACTCTTTGGTTTACCCCGTGTCGACACTCGTATTTTAGTCTTATTGAAAAGGGTTCAGTGAAATAAATCAAAAAGTCCGAGCAACATAGAGCAGAACAATATTGATTGGTGCTGACTATGGGTGATCAATTTAGCAATTCCCTGTATAGTTTGTGGTTTACTGTTGTCTCAGAACCTAACGGTTCCTTTTATACCGCAAGTGCACGGTTTATTTATAGCATAGCGAGTGCAATTACATGTCGATCCCACATAGACAAGGTTTACTTATAAGGATATTGTTGGGTTTTGGGGGTTACAAACGCAGCGGAAGACTTTAACATATAACACAAAACCCTAGCCATGAATCCGTCTAACATGATTAGATAAAACCATGAAATAGATTTACATACCTTAACATCGATTTTGTTGTTCGAAATCGAATCTTAGATTCAAACTTTGAATCGTTGATGAACCTTTGATCTTCTCCTTGTTCTTCCTTGCGATGAATTGATCTTCAAGCTTTAGGTGATAACGGAATCACCCTCTATCGGTAATCCACATGCGAACGAACCAAGATCTTGTATTTTGTAGGATTGCTAGATGATCCCGATTGTTGAATCGATATTCAACAATCAATGGCTATTTATGGAATTGATTTGGGGTATTTTTGATCTTTGATTCTCAATCAAAATCAATGTTTTTGTGTATCCAAAACTCAAAAACCGTGTGCCTTGGATGTGGTGAAAGAGGCTATTTATACTTTATAAATATCCCTAACCCTTAGGGAGAAAAAACCCTAAACCTAGCAAAAAACGAAGTCTGGCGGACCTTGTCCCGCGTGGGACATAACTTATCTTGCGCGGTACAAGCAATCTGTAACTTGGGAGCGGTCGCTTGCCTTGGTTGGGAGCGGTCGCTCCATTTGTCCAGAACCTTTGTCTCGCGCGGGATAAGGTTGTCTAGCGCGATACAACCCTCCTGCCAGCATCCAGAAGTCCAATTTCCAATTTTGAGCCATTGTTCAATCTGTTCTTTGTGTGTGACCCTTTAGGAATTATATTTTATGTTGGTAGTGAGTTGAAACATCAACCTCACAAGACATAAGTGGTTTCTAGCAAGTCATTATGTCCACCCAATTAAATATAACATCAAAGCTTGATTCCTTGATAGATCAATGTCACAATTCCTTTGTCCACGATGTCATATTGAGCATGAGTCATGGTCCATGTCAACTCATATTGTTCAATGCTTTCTTGATTCCGAATGTTTTGATAATCCAAATGCATTTGATCTCTATCAAATCACTTGAGTGTGGCCACATATTTCATCAACACCATTCATCGAGGGGCCCAAGCAAACATCTCTCTCTCAACGAGAGAGACAAATCCCATCTTGACTTATCATTCTTCCCTACTTGAATCCAATCGTGCCAACATAGCCCTTATTGCTTTCCTATTAAAGATAGTGTTAGACTACATCAAACACAACGTTCATCATGTGGAAGATGATGATAATCTTAGGTACAAAGGATTCTAATGACACGACTATCATGAGATTTAATCATGACATATATGACTATAGACCATGTCATAAATCTCATAGGTAGGTCATGTCCAGTATCTTGTTCTCTAACAAGTACCCATAAGTGTAATGTGCATCTCATGCATATAATCATCTCTATGATTATCCATCACCAACTTATACTAGTTATTCACAATAACCAGGAACGCAGGTTATTATAATAAACATGCAAAAACATATAATAAACCAAATAAACATTCTCTATAATAAACGGTAAAGACGATTACATAACGGTATTAAGTTATAAGTCAAGCATAACTAAACGCCTAGGGCATTACACCAAAAATCTCCCACTTGCACTAGGCACCATCTCATATGTATCGTATACCCATGGACCTAACATGACCATCATGCTTTGCTTGTGCGAGGGGCTTTGTAAGCGGATCCCCTATGTCATCATCGATTGATACTTTGCATATCTTAACATCTCCCCTATCTATGAATTCTCGAATAAGGTAGAAACGCCTAAGTATGTGTTTGGATCGCTGATGTGACCTTGGTTCCTTTGCTTGCGCAATGGCACCATTGTTGTCACAATAAAGTTCCACCGGATTAGTGATACTTGGAACGACTTTCAGATCACTAATGAACTACTTGATCCAAACTGCCTCCTTAGCTGCATCGGATGCCACTATATATTCGGCCTCAGTTGTAGAATCGGCTATAGTACTCTGCTTGGAACTCTTCCAACATATCGTACCTCCGTTAAGCATAAACACAAATCCCGCTGCGATCGGAAATCATCTTTGTCAGTTTGGAAGCTTGCATCTGTGTAACCCTTTACAACTAGATCATCTTCCATTCTTCCAAAGACCAAGAACTCATCATTAGTCTTTCTCAAGTACTTAAGGATCGTCTTAACTGTCATCCAATGGTTCTCACCAGGATCAGATTGGTATCGACTCGTAATGCTTAGAGCATACGAGACGTCGGGTCTAGTTCAAATCATGGAATACATGATAGATCCAATAGCCGAAGCGTATGGAACCTCATTCATTCTCTTTCGCTTACCAGTTGTCTTAGGACACTGAGACTTGCTAAGAGTAACACCATGAACCATTAGCAAGTTACCTCTCTTAGAATTTTTCATTTTGAATCTTCTAAGAATCTTGTCAATGTAAGTACTTTGACTCAAACCAATCATCCTTTTAGATCTATCTCTATAGATCTTGATGCCAAGGATGTACGCGGCTTCACCCATATCTTTCATTGAGAAATACTTCCCTAACCAAGACTTGACAATCTGAAGTGCAGGATGTTGTTTCTAATGAGTAAGATATCATTAACATACAATGTCAGAAATATTACTGTGCTCCCACTGAATTTCATGTATACACAAGATTTATCTTCGTTCTTGGCAAAACCAAAATCTCTGATCTTTTGGTCAAAACGAAGATTCCAACTCCTAGAATCTTGCTTCAACCCATATATGGATCTTTGCAACTTACATACTTTATTAGAATTTCTTGGATCGACAAAACATATACACATCCTCAAGTAACTTCCCATTTAGGAAAGTTGTTTTGACATACATTTGCCATATCTCGTAGTCATCATACGCGGCTATGGCAATTAAAATTCTAATAGACTTCAGCATTATATTACAACAGGCGAAAAGGTTTCGTCATAGTCAATACTATGAACTTGCCTAAATCCCTTTGCTACAAGCCTAGCCTTGTAAGTATGCACCTTTCCATCCATGTCAGTCTTCTTCTTGAAGACCCATTTGCACCTTGTGATTTTTACACCTTCAGGCGGCTCAATCAAGTTTCAAACTTGATTATCTGACATGGATTGTAATTCGGATTCCATGGCTTCTAGCCATTTATCTGAATCAGGAGTGGACATCGCCTCTTGATAGGAAGTAGGCTCGTCACTCTCAATGACTTCCACTTCATTACTTTCCGAAATGAGAAATCCATATCTCTCGGGTTCAGATCGTAACCTATCCGATCTACGATGGACTTGCGCATCTTGAACCGGTTCCACAACTCCTTGTGAACTTGGTTCTGTCTCTACTATTGGTTTCATGTTATTTTCGGGTTCTTGAATTTTTTCAAGATCAATTTTACTCCCGCTAGATGCTTTATTGAGAAACTTTTTCTCAAGAAAAGTACCATATTGAGCAACAAACACGTTGTTCTCATTGCGGTTGTAAAAGTAATATCCTTTGGTTTCCTTAGGATAACCAACGAAAATAACTTTGTCAGATTTAGGTGCTAACTTATCAGAGACAAGTCTCTTCACATAAGCTTCGCAACCCCAAATCTTCATGAAAGACAAACTAGATTTTCTTCCATGTCACATCTCATATGGGGTCTTAGGAGCCAATTTAGTAGGGACTCAATTCATTGTGCGCAGCAGTCTCTAATGCATGTCCCCAAAAGGAAATAGGAAGGTCAACTTGACTCATCATCGAATGAACCATGTCCAACAAGATTCTATTCCTCCTTTCGGACACACCATTCCATTGTGGTGTTCCAGGTGGAGTCAACTCTGAAACAATTCCACAGTTTTGAGATGATTGTCAAACTCTTGGCTTAAATATTCACCACCACGATCGGATCGAAGTGCTTTAATAGTTTTGTCAAGTTGATTTTGTACTTCATTTTGAAATGTTCTAAACATCTCAAACGATTCAATTTTGGACTTCATCAGATAGACATAGCCATATCTAGATAAGTCATCAGTGAATGTAATGAAATGCCAAAATCCTCCCCTAGCAATGCTGCTCATTGGTCCACATACATCGGTATGTATTAGGGCTAATAAGTCACTAGCCCTATCACTACTCTTAGTTTAGGGTGGTTTGGCCATTTTTCCCAATAAACAAGATTCACATACCTCATATGATTCATAATCATGTGAGTCTAGAAGTCCATCTTTATGGAGTTTAGATATGCATTTCTCATTTATATGATCAAGCCGGCAATGCCACATGAACGTGTTGTTCACATCATTCGGTTTATATTTCTTGTTTACATGATAAATATCTTCAACATTATTTTGTTTCTCAACATCAAGAACATAAAAGCCATTAAATGAATTTTGCAATACAATAGAGCATATCATTTAAGTAAATAGAAAATTTCTTACTCTCAATAAGAAAACTAAATCCTTCATTATCCAAACAAGAAACAAAAATAATATTCCTACTCAAATCCGGAACGTAATAATAATTGTTCAAAATAAGTACTAGTCTACTAGGTAAAGTTACATCATATGTTCCTACGGCTAATGCAACAACTCTTGCTCCATTTCCCACACGTAGGTCCACTTCACCTTCTTTGAGTAGCTTCTTATTCCTTAGTCCCTGCACATTTAAAATGTGAGATCCACATCCGGTATCTAATACCCATGAACTAGAAATAGAAATGAAAATATCTATCACATAGATACCTGAATCAGTAGCAATCTCATTGCCCTTCTTCGCCTTTAGGCCTCCCTTATAAGCCTTGCAATTACGCTTCTAATGATCAACTTCTTGGCAATGATAGCAAATTGCATCCTTTTGAGACACTTTGGGTGTTGCCTCTCCGGCATTGGCAACTTTTGCCTTAGGTTTAGCAATAATTGTTTAACCTTTGCCTTCCTTTTTGAACCATTTTCCTTTGTTAACCATTAACACATTTGTCGTACTAGACTTCTGGATATTCTTCTCTGCAGTCTTAAGCATCGCATGCAATTCTGACAGATTCTTATCCATGCCACTCATGTGAGAGTGTATAATGAAATGACCATAACTTTCAGGCAATGAATTCAATATCATATCCGTAGCGTGTTCCAAACTCATAGGATTTCCAAACCTTTCTAGACGCTCAATATGTCCTTTCATATTAAGGATATGAGCACCAACCGACTGCCCCTCTTGCATCTTGCATGCATTCAGAGCTTTAACTACATTATACCTCTCTTGCCTAGCTTGCACTTGAAACATTTCCTTTAAGCGTTCAGCTAGATTCAAAAGCAGCTTCCATGTGTTCAAGTTCCTTCTGAAGAGCCTTACACATGGTGGCAAGCATAAGGCAAGAAACATCATTAGAATCATCAACATGTTTCTTATGTGCATCCTTATCTGGCCTTGAAGCATTGGACGCGGATTGAGGTGGAATGGGTTCGTCAAGAACGTACAGTTTCTTCTCTTGCCTTAGAACATTTCTTAGGCTTCTGATCCAATCAGAATAGTTTGTACCGTTCTCTTCGAGCTTGTCCTTCGGTAAAACAATGAAAAATCCATCGAGCAGAACATAAATATTCATCCTGGAATTTAAAAAAGAAAAGGACAATGCTAATATGCAATTTGATACCTTCATATTTTGTTTGAGTCGGAAACTAATATGATGTATCAGAAGTGTGTGTGTGTGTGTGAGAGAGAGAGAAAGAGTAATGCCGAAGCGGGAAAGGAGGGAATGGATAAGATAGTCAGAGGGACAGACGGTGAAGTGAAAAAATTGGGAAAATGATGAAAGAGAGAGAAAATAAAAGATTAGGGTTTGGTTAAATGGAGAAGAGATAAATGGAATGGGCTTTGAGGGTGGGCTTTATTGGGCCTTGGGGTGAAGTCTCAACTCATGTTTATGAAACATGAGTGGCACTATTTTTTGAATATATATATAAAAAATATTATTTATTCAAATGTTAGGATTGCAAAATTGGATTATATTTTTTATTTTGCATAAAAAATATTATTTATTTTTGACAAATAATAAAAATAAGTGACACTATTTTTTGGATATATATATACTCCCTCCGTCCCATAAAAGCTTACCCGGTTAATACGAACTCAGTTCAACCAAGTTCAACTTTGACCAAACTTTGATATCAATTTACTTATCATAATAAAAATCTAAAAATTGTTATCCATAAAATAACCAAATGATTTATCAATAGCAATTATTAAAATTTCATTAGAATGAATAGATTGATATTAAAGTTTGGTCAAAGTTGAACTCGATTGACTTGCTACTGTTCATACTGGGGAAGCTTTTATGGGACGGAGGGAGTATAAATTTATGAAATATATTTAAAATTTGTCTAATTTATCAGCCCCACTTAGGCCCCTAGGCGCTAGGCCCGACTCCGCCGCTTAGCATTCGCCTAGCGCTTTTTAGAACCTTGTTCATAGTACAGTACCTTTTATGTAATTTCCTTTTATGTAATTGAGTCTATAATACGTTTCATGAATCTGCAATTATTTCAAATTATTACAAGTTAATTATTATATTTCTTTCTTCAAAACATATACTACTCCTTATATAATATTAATCTACTATATATAATAGCAAAAGTTTTTCAAACTTCTAGAAAACTCCAAGTGGCACAATATCATTGGCCAATCTTTCCATCATCTACCAATCACAATCATCCATTTGAAATTCAATTAGCAACTTTTAAAATTTATAGTGGTTGATTTTTAAAATTATAGGTCCACTCCCTCAAGATAATACTCCCCCCGTCAATGGAACTTAGTGGTCAATCTTTTCTTACATACCTAGAAAATGAAACTTTCTTGGTCAATCTTTCCATCATCCACCAATCACAATCATCCATTTGAAATTCAATTAGTAACTTTTAAAATTTATAGAGGTTGATTTTTAAAATTATAGGTCCACTCCGTCAAGATAATACTCCCTCCGTCAATGGAACTTAGTGGCCAATTTTTTCTTACGTGCCTAGAAAATGGAACTTTCTTTTCGGGCTTGAAAATTTAAATGAATGCCTAAAACATGAACTGCTAAAATCTGGATATAACTTTATTATACATACGCCAAGTTTTTTAAACCTAATAAGTTATTCCAAAAATAAAGTAAAGCTAAATCTATCAAACCAATTTAAAATTAATAAAAAAAATTAATACTGATATTTTGACAGTAGATACGATCAATGATCTGTATGCATGCATATACTGAAGTCTTTAAAATTAAGAGTCAAAAATGAACAATCTTTTTCATTTTGTACAAAGTTAATAGTTTTTTTTTTTTTTTAATTGGCTAAAGCAAGTTAGAGAAAGCTAAGGGCAGGATTGTAAAATTATTGTTTGACATTTGAAATTAAAATTTAATCAAATAACGAATCAAAATCCACAGATTGAAAGGAAAGTGCACAATTTAAGGAAATTATATTAGACTAAAAAATTAAGTACAAATTCAAAATTTAGGTTGAAAGAAAAGTGTATCATTTAAGGAAAGCGTATCAGACTAAAATAAAATAAGTAATTAATGATTCTATTTCATTTAGACTTTAGAATTGATATGCAAGTAATACTTAGTTAAGGGAATGATCGTAAAATAATTTTTTTTATAGATTGTAAAATAATTTTAAATTTGAAATTAGAATCATTTACATATATATATATATATATATATATATATATATATATATATATATATATATATATATATATATATATATATATATATATTGTTTAAAGAAATTAATTTTCTACTAATTGTTATCTAAATTAAATAATAATTTAAAATTATTTGAATTTAGAATTCTATCTCATTTAAACTTAAGAATTGATCAGTTTAATCTAGAGATCTTATCTATAAATATAATATTAATCTTTAAGCTCTTCGTTTTGTTTTCTTTTGTTATTCGTTCCTATTTTTTTTTCTGCTGAGAGTTTTTCTATTCCCGACCAAGTTCTCTGGCGAGTGTTTTACTACCACGTTTCTTTTTGGCGCCCAAGTTCAGAGGTATTTCTAAATTTTTGTTTACTTTGTTGGTGTTGTATATTCTTAATAATATATAATTCTTCCGTCCCAAAATAACCTTCCAACTCTCTCCCTCACAAAATGAATGTCTAAAAAAACTTAAAAAATTTGCTCTCATGATGAAAAGCAAATTTAAATTTTGTTTGAAATATTATTTTGAAACAGAGCGAGTACATATTCCCTTTCCTAAGTGATACTACACTCTCCAGTGACGAAACTCAATCTTTTAATATATTTTATTTAATATTTAAAATTTAATGACACTTTGTCACGATAATTTATTTACTGAGAAGAGGGAAAAACTATTATCATTAAGCATATAAATTAATGAGGGCGAGAATTCTTTTATTTCACTAAGATTCCAATGTTTTTTTATAATAGTATATACTCCATTCAACTCATAATAAAGGCTACTAATTGAATACACAAGAATTAAAAATATATAATTATATATATATATATATATATATATATATGTATAATATTGATAGTGGAGCAGATGTTGTGAATATGAAAACTAAAGTAAGAAAAAGAGTAGTGGAGTAGGAAATAAAAAATAAATTTTTGTTGCTAGTTTCTTTCAAATTACGGCGTACGCGAGTTTCTTTCAAATTAACGTTAACTCACGTATTATACATGTATTATATAAACCAACTATGAAAATAACACCTTATATAAACTAACTCACGTATTTTATAATTTATCAAGAAAAAAAAAGGCAATATGGCAAAATGTGGGCAAGAGATAGTTATTCGCGATATTGAGGGAGCTACTAAACAACGTAGCATTGTTGTGCGGATCTTGAGATTAGTAAAGCACACTGATAAAGAAGGAATGACTTTTTTTGATATGATATGCCTTGACTCTCAAGCTAGTTATCAAATATACTTTAAATTAAAATATTTGTTATCATTCTTTTAGTTTGTTGGAATAATAGATTTATAATGAGATTTATTTTATTACTAATACATTTTTTGAATCTATGATCCAAAAAATAGGGATCTAAGATTCAAGTGTTTGTCCACAAAAAATTTGCTGAAAACTTCAAGGATATGTTTATTGATGTGTAATTGTTAAGATTACCAATTTTGTTGTAATAAAAAATGAAATACAACAATGGCAGAAGACCAGGATTAACTATCAATCAAAGTTGGTCTTTTCCTTTGCGACCAAAGTATCCACTGTCGATACTCCCGTCTCTATTTCTGATCATGGTCTTCAGTTATCTTCTTTTGAGGATATTGTAAAAGATGGAATTCCAATCCCAACTGAGGATTGGATGTTGGGTAAGTATTAGTATTTATTAGTAGTGTTAGTTGTAATTGATGTTGAATGCAATGTTATCCATCATTTGTCTCAAATGTAGTGAAATAATGTATTTTCCTATGGTTTTTTAAGATGTTATTGGTGAAGTGATTTTGCCCCTGGGCGAAACTCAGTTCATCCAATCACGTAATGCTAAGTTGCTCGACGTCGAACTAATTGATACAAGGTAGGTATAAATTGACTTTAATATGATTATTTTACAATACATTTTTAATCTTATTAATTAAATAATTCATATCAAATTGCAGAGGAAATGTATTAACTGCAGTTTTATGGGACAATCATACTGAAGATATGAAAAAATTCATCAATGGTAGAGATGATTTTGTTGACGAATCGATAATTTTTATACTACAAATGGTTCAAGTGTCTATGTTTAAAGGTTAGTATTTTCTAAATTTTAGTAAAGTTTTATGATATTATCTTTACCTTAGTATCATTTAATAATGTAAATTTCATTTTGTTAGATCAACTACGCGTTGGTACAATGAAGAATTGAACTAAGATGTTCATAAATCCACCATTTACTGCAGTAAAAGATTTCCTCCAAAGGTTAGTGAAATATACATTAAGCAAATTATGTGATTTTGAATACAGAAAATAGTAGCTACATAATTACTATAATTAGTCATATTACCTAAATATTAGTAGGCGTGGCCCTGAGCGTCCGACAATTAGTCGCAACAGAAGTCTTATAACAAATTTTAGTCAGAATAGCAGTGGTGATGATTGGTTAAAAGCAACCGATATCATGATTGTTAGCGACTTACTCAGCAGTAACAATAATGAGGTATATCATACATTTCATTATACACTTCATTCACTAAGCCGCATTATTATATAAACAAATTTAAAGATTTTAAAGTCCATTCTAGCCAATATGTTAATATTTTTGTGACCAGTTTGGGGTAAAAAATGTCTTGGCTACAATAACTGAAATTGACCTTGACAATGGATGGTAATACGATGGTTGTGACATATATAACTGTACAAAGGGACTAAATAAGGGTTCTAAGTTTTGTGAAAAGTGTCAAAAGGATGCTGAAAGTGCAATTCCAAGGTATGAATTATTATTTTGATTCATCTTTTCATAGCGTAACAAGTTATAAATTGTGTGATCAATTGATAATTAATATTTTTTAATTAAGTTCAAAATCAGGATTGAGGTGATGGATGATGATAATGCCTCAGCTTATTTCATGTTATTTGATAGTGTAACCACTTACCTGCTTAATGAGTCAGCTAAAATATTTTATCAAATAGGAAAGAGGTATTCACTTTTATTTTTTCAAATGCTTAAAAATTTATAGACAATTGGTAGTAAATATTATCTAACATTTTTACATAAACAGGGTACTTTGCCTAAAGGTTTAAGCCCTATATGTTTTATCTTATATATGTAGTATACGTATATATATAATTTGTATTCCTTTATTTACTATTATATTAACTCTTGAATATATATTTAATTGCATTTTTTCATAATTGTGCCAGGATTGAAACTAAACGAAGAACAGAAGAAGAATCTTACTTTAGCAGAAATTGAAAAGATATTGGTTCAAAATGGAAGTAGCCTGCATAAGTTTACAAATATGCCTAAGCCGATCGACTTTGCTATCGAGGATGCACAGAACGTGCTCATATGATATAGAAGAGATGAAGGCTGAGCACGCCAGGTTATATAAACAACTCACGGCTGAGCAGAAGGGAGTATATGAAGAAATCATGTCAGCTGTCGATAGTGGAAATGGTGGAGTATTCTTCTTGTATGGTTATGGAGGGACGGGAAAGACGTTTATGTGGAAGACATTATGTGTTGCATTACGGATGCAGAGGAAGATTGTAGTTGCAGTTGCATCCAGTGGTATTTCTTCATTATTACTTCCCGGAGGTAGGACTGTCCATTCTAAATTTGGTATACCTTTACAGCTTGATGAGACTTCCATGTGTAGCAAACTTAAGCCAGGTTCTGATGAGGCAGAGTTACTTCAAAAAACATCGCTTATTATTTGGGACGAATCTCCAATGGCACATAAACACTGCTTTGAGGCACTTGATCGTAGCTTGAGAGATATTATCCGTGGCCCTGATGGACGGTTATTTGATAAGACGTTTGGTGGTAAGGTTGTGGTATTTGGAGGAGATTTCAGACAAATTCTTTCGGTCGCACCTATGGGTAGCAGAAATTATATTGTGCATGCTTCACTATATTCATCGACACTATGGAATGAATGCAAAGTACTAAGGTTAACGCAAAATATGAGATTATAGGTGATTTTCAAATACATTTTGTTTAACATTATGTATACGTATCTATATTTTAAAAGTTATAATAAGACTAAAATATAATATTTTATGTAGGGTGGTTCGTCTTCTTCGGATGTTGAGGATATCAGGTCGTTTGCAAATTGGTTATTATCCGTTGGTGATGGGACTGCAGGTGATAAGTAACAACTACTTTTAAGATATAGATACATATTTTATCCGTTGGTTATTACTACCTCTGTCTCAAAAGCCTTACTACCTTTGTTGCAATTTATGTACTATATCCGTCTTAATATTAGTAAAATCTGCTTCATAATTTTTCGGTCTTCTCTCAATTTTAATATTGATTTTTTACTTTCTTTTAAATTCATATTTTTACTAATTTTTATTTATTATATGTTGGTTATTATTGCAGGTAATAAGAACCATGGTGAAGTTGAAATCAAAATACCAGATGACATATTGATAAGAGATTCTGTCAATACCATCTCAGCTATCGTGGATTGCATATACCCGAACTTAATGCAGAATAAAGATTTTGATGAATTTTTCCAGAATCAGACTATACTTGCACCAAAAAATGTGATTGTTGACATTATTAATGAGTATGTTATGTCCCTCTTTCCTGGAAAAGAAGTGGAATACATGAGTTCTGACGCCATATGCAAAGACGAGGAATTTAACCAATCAGTCGAAGATATATTTTCAACTGAATTCCTAAACACCGTCAAGTGCTCTGGAATACCAAATCACATGCTGAAGCTAAAAATTGGATGTATCGTCATGTTGTTACGAAATATAGATCAAGCTTCAGAATTGTGTAACGGTACAAGATTGATCGTTACAAATCTAGGTACGCAAATCAATTTTGTTAGTATATAATTATACATTTATACAATTAATTATTTGATTATTTGACATAAATCATACTGTTTTAATATATATATATATATATATATATATATATGTAAGCACATTGTCGAGGCGGTAATGTTGTTCGGAAAGAATGTTGGTAAGAAGGTGTTGATACCGAGGATGACTATGTCACCTTCTAATACAACAAAATTCTCGATTATGTTTCAACGGAGAAAATTCCCACTGACCGTTTCTTTTGCAATGACGATAAATAAAAGTCAGAGTCAGTCGCTCGCTCATGTTGGTTTTTTTCTTCCAAGACCAGTATTTAGTCATGGACAATTATATGTTGCTTTTTCTAGAGTAACTATAAGGAAATGACTTAAAGTGCTTTTATATGTAATAGTCATGAACAATCAGATGACACGACTACAAATGTTGTGTACAAAGAAATTTTTGACAAGTTGTAATATATTACATAAAATTATCTCATTAATTTTTTGAATTGTATTTATATTTAACTTTTACCTCAGTGTTTTATCCTCCGTCGAGGACCGACGGGTCACTCACTCACTTTGGTAAATACTCCCCCCGTCCCAAAAAATGCTTCACCTTTTACCCAAAATGGCGTCCCATTTGAAACTTCACATTTCCTAAAATGGAAAAGTTTTATTAATATTCTATTATACCCACTCACTATTTTCTCCACTCATTCTCTTTCCTAATTCACTATTACACTCACAACACTTTTTAAATTTACTATTTCCTCCACTAATTCTCCCTCCTATTTTTAAATTACACTCACAACATTTTTTTCCCACCTATTTTCTTAATTTGTGTGTCGAACATAAAATGATGAACCATTTCCTGGGGCGGAGAGAGTATGTAGGATGAATATATAGTCCAAATGTATAGCAATATTCCAAAATTAAGAGTCCTGATCCAGAGCGTTAGACTGAGTTCATCGGCGAACGTGGGTGGGGTGGGGTTGGGTTGGGGGGGGGGAAGACAAAAAAAAAAAAGAAAAGAAGAAAATGAAAAAGAAAATCAACCAACCAACCATGGCAAATTTGTTCGGTTGACCAATTTGATTGTTGAACACAAATTTTCAAAGCATTTGCCAAGTGTCTTTTTTTAATTGGTTTTCTCAATTTTTAAATTATCTTTTTAAATATAATTCTAAAATGGCTATAAATATATTTATATTTTATTAAAAAAAAATAAAAAATTAACCTAAATTTTTGTTTTTTCATTCTCTATAAATAGAGACCATTTTGGTATTTTTTTGAGACACAACTCAAATACTCCCTTTCATGTATTGTAATTTTATTTTCGTCATGTATTATAATATTAAGTTTTAATTTTAATTTTGTTTGATATTTTTATTAAGCTTATTTTTTGCAATTATTATAAATTTAGTAGTTAAATTTATTTTTATTAATTTATTATAAGATAAGAAAAATAATATAAATGAGTATTGATAATATGTAATAAATTAAATAACGATAGTTTAAAGAGATAATGTTAGTTGGATTGGGTTGCTGATGGATGATAAAAAAAAAAAAGTTAATTATAGATATAAATTGAGTAAATAAAAAAGAAAAAAATAATATTTAATTGTTGGATTGAATTGAATGGGTTGCTGATGGACATAGTCTTAGGCTACTCTACAAACAAAGGCCCATGACCCGGTATATATCCTTTAAAAAGCCCGAAAACAAAACCTAACCCGCCAATTGAAAACCTAACCTATACTTCATCAGAGTCGGGTGAATCTGGTTAGTATCTCCTCTCTCTCTCTCTCTCTCTCTCTCTCTCTCTCTCTCTCTCTCTCTCTCTCTCTCTCTCTCTCTCTCTCTCTCTCTCTCTCTCTCTCTCTCAGTCGATTCATCCCATTTCGATTTAGATTTCAATTTTCATACTATAGTGGATTTCTTGTTGGCTTATTTCCAGATCTAAAGTTAGATAATTCATAATTTTTTCATCAAATTATCGCAACTAATATGCTTTCATTCTGGGTTTAGTTTTGGAATTCTTATTGTTTTTGTTTTTTTCAATGGCGTATAATAATAAACGCATATTTTGGGTCGAAATTGCCAAGGGATTGTTAGAGATGTTGCAAGTGATTTGCATTCACCTACAAACTACTAGCAGAAAGTAGTTCTACCTCCGTATGGAAATGAATGTCTTTTTTGATCATGAACATAACTCAAAATATTAGCATTTTATGATTACCGAGCCGTTTCTTGTATTCATTTTTATATTTTCATGTTTCTTTTGTGAACAACCAAGAAGAGTTGTCGAAAATTACCCTTTGAACTTTTACTCCCTCACCATCTCACGTAATTCTTTTGTCTTAAACCATTCACTTAATAAGAGATCATTTTTCCTTTTGTAAATCCCAATGGACAACTTCTTCATGTCTTCCGGTTCACCTTGCTTCCTATAGTTCCATAGAGTTTGTTTAGCAAGTGATTGTGTTAGTTCATGTGTTGTATAGAAATGGATCCATCACCATATCATGCCGTTTAGAGATTCTGTAGAGAAAGGGATCAAAGACAAGGAAGCGTAAGAGGGTGAATGAAAAAAATACGTGAAGAATTGAATAAGAATTTGGAGAAGGGTTCAAAGGCGATGCAACAAGTTGCTAAGTCATTAGAGGCAATGGTAGAATGTATGGGGCATGAAAATGATCGAAGGAAAAAGAGGGAGCAACTTGATGAACTTATTGAACCTCTTGGATTGCCTCTTAAGGATCGGGCATATGTGGTGGGGTATTTTGCTATGAAGCCCCCATTACTTGATGTCTTTCATGGCTTTGAAAGTGATGAGGAACGCCTTGTGATGGTGAACTTGATCCTTCAAAAGCAATTATAGCTAGATTTCTAATCCCCCCCCCACTTTTTTTCTTTTTTAATGATAACACGATACTTATGTTGGATCATGTTGGTATCTTTTTGGGTTATGTTGATGCCTACGGATTATGTTCGTTCTTCTTAAGATCTTGTTAGTACATATGGGGGTTGGTAGTTTTTCGTTTATGTTGGTACGTTAATTTGTGGATTGTTATTATTTTATGGGAGGCATTGCCCATGTTTCTTCATTAGAGTTTTTTTTTTTTTTTTTCCTATGTTAAAGAGTTATTGTTTTTGATGAATTGATTTGTTTGATAATACATATCCTTGTTTGGATTGTTGATGTACTCCATTAAAGTAGGCGTTGCCCAATTTTTTCTGCTGCAGCTTTTACATGATCAGTTAATTGCTATTGACTATGCCAATATGTGTTGTTTCATAAGATCAAACTTGAATTTACTCCAAAGGGTTTTGCTCATGTTTATTGAAGGTTGCAGAGTAGCTCAGTTTACATCAAGTAGCTTTTCTACTTAAAAGAGCAATCCAGTTATGAACTTGTTCTCTGTTTCTGTTACAAGGGCCAGGAATTTCACCGAAACAAGAACATTTTCTGTGGTTTTGTCAAATTCTCATTTCTTAAGGTCAAACTCAAACTAATAGTCTAGTGAAGCTGAGATGTGGTGGTGGCGTAATGCTCAACTTTGAAAGCCTCATTCGCTTGTACTTCCTCCGTCTCATTTCGTAAGGAAAACATTTTCCGTAAGCTATTTTATGTAAAACAAAAGCTTAAGTGGCTGACATTTAATTTCATTGGGAACCTTTCTTAAACAGTTTTGTTACCCCCTAAAGATATATTTTTAGAGGCAAGCAATGCAGAAGAGTCAAATTAATTGTCTAATGAAGCTGGAAACAGGCTTGACCTGGTCCCTCCAACTGCCTGTTTAAATTATTTTGTGCACATGTGGACAGATTGAGGGGGGGGGGGTTTGAACATTGGTTTATTTGTTTCTTATTAACTGTTTATTATATAATTTTAAGTTCAGTTTTGATAGAGTAGTGAAGGAACTTGCTTGTGGATCTTATGGTAGTTTTTTTATAGGCATGTGATCTTATGAAGTTAGAAATTTGTACGAGTAGGATTTACTGTTTTTATGGGCTGTTCTAAATAGGCTTCATTAACCCAAACTTAATGAAGCTAGAAGGAGGTATGCAGATTCAAGTGAAAAACACCATATTTGATATTTCGATGGACAAACTCCAATACATGACAGCTCGGTATGAGGAAGTTATCAAAGATTACACTCTTAAGTGTTTGAACCAAGAAGAGTTTGAGCGTGCATCTGCATCACATCTGAATAGGTTCTATTGTGTGTACAAGTTTGCGTGTTATAGGGCCGGGGTGGGTATTAGTACCAGAGGCAATGACAAAGATTGTCTGTTTTATGGTGGTAAGGGACTTGAAGCTTCGGGCAAAAATAATAATGGCTACAAGTGAGCAAGTTTTGGACTGCCACTGCATCATCCACATCGGTCACCATTGCAAGGACCAAACTTGATGCTTTCAAATAGAACAGAAAGGGGTTCAGCAACAACGGTCTATGGGACTTCTGGTTAGGAAACCCTGACAGCGGCATGGCCAGCCGCCACCACCAGAGCTGCACCCCTACAGCTGTAGCACCCGCCACCACCACCATCCTGATAATTTTCCTGTCTACCTGAACTTGCAGGTGCTGTATGTGCCACCACCAGATATGGAAGCTTGACATGAGATACTCAATGTTCATACACGCAACATGAATGCGGGTATTGATTTTCATATCAAAAAAAATTCTGAAGAAACTGAGCTCTTCACAGGGGCTGAGCTAGAGGGCCTATGCAGATAAGCAGGAATTGTTGCCTTGAGAGAAGACATATGAACCCCAGATACCATTGGTGTTTATCAGTATTATTGACTTTCTACGACTCATTTGAACTTTATATATGAATCAGGTGATTTATAAGAGATCATGCTTCTGGACTAGCATGTGGTGTTTGGCATGTAAGGGGTTGGTTGGGATTGTGTGAGATTTGGAAGTGTTCTTGAGAAAGTTGACATAATACTCCCTCCGTCCCAAGATGGTTCTCCCACATTATTTTGTCATTACTACTTATTTATGAACTTTGAGCAATTATTCTAGGTTGATAAATTAGACTAATAAAAATATAAAACTTGTTATTGATAATATTGTTAATGCGTGTTGTATCAATTACAAGTTTTAGATTTACATTATTATAATTAAATCAACCTATAATTATTGCTCAAAATTCATTCATTCATAGTAACGGCCAGAAAGGAGGAAAGATCATTTTGAGACGGAGAGAGTAGCATTCTTTTGATTTTGTTACTCCGTATAATTTACATAGTTTGTACATACTATATTAATCATCCAATGGTAGACTAGATATGATGAATTTTGCTGCTCAGTTTATCCTTAATTTGTTGTATTTTTATGTTCGTTCCCGCCTTGAATATTGCTAATATTTGTAAACTAAGTTTCAGAAAAAAAGAATATAAGATCTTCAAAGTGAAAAAAAAAAAAGCTTTTCTAAGAGATATTTTACATCTGATTACCCCTAATTTGTTTGGGGCGGGAAATTTTTGAAAAGAGCGATATTAAATACAACCCCACTTTATTAAGTACACCCTACTTAATTTTTAATATGATGTACAATAAATTAAATCATAAAAAGTGTAATGTGGTCTAAACAATTCCTACTTACTTATTGGTGGGTGATGTTTGTTGGTGGAGTCAAATAGTTCTAACTCAAACTCAAGTATCATTTGATATTTCTTTCTATATATGTAAGGTTAGGGATTCAAAAATGCACTTTCAAAATTTACTTTTGTAATGAAATAATTAATTCATTAATAATAATAAGAATTTATTTTTTTTTAAAGATGCTTGTTGTTGGAAAAGCGGGTGTAAATTATTTTGACGAAATATACAGTAGTTTGACGTGCTTAATTTCGACCTACCATCTATTCTAATCTTGACTATCCATATTCAAGAATTATTTTGAGATACTATAGACATTTTATTCTGCTTATCTCTTTTTGTAATCTCACCCGTTGATCTCTACTCTTCTCGTATAACTATATCGACCCCAAATCACGCTTATATATAGTCTTAAATTCTAACGGGCCTAGATCCTCGACAGCAATAGCGGTTCCACATATAACATATAGTATAAGTAGTGTTCTAAATATCGTTTATATAGGGCGGCTTAAACGCTAGGTAGCCATAAAACGCGTGAATAACTTCAATCCGCTAATAACGCGTTCAGCAAAAAAATTGTCGCATAGGCGCGTTATGTGCCGACGAGTCGTGCTGAACACTGCCTACCGCCGAGATTCGCTTTTCTATTACAATAATTCTATAAAAAATTTGAATCCACAACGTCGTTTTTTATTCGTATAAATTTCAAAAAAATCCTCGAATTGAAAACTTAAAGCGTGTTGATTCATTGAAATCACAATATGGGCCTTACAAACAAAATTTTCATTCCAGTTCCCCTCTTCATCTTCGGTTCGTTTTCGTCACCGATTGTTGAGTCAATGATTGAGAAGCTTCGCAATCGTCTTTTATCTCGCAGACACATCAAGTAATTTCACCTTAATATTATAATTTATGTTCGACACTGCGCTTTACCTAGGTACTCTCGCACTAGACCTAGGGATTGATGATGAACAATGGGCCATTTAAAAGTGAAGGCAAGAACTTAACCACTCTACCAATAACTTCCATATGACACTCTACCAATAACTTTCATGTGACATGATTCAAAATAGTTAATATTATTATTTTTTAAATGAAAATTTGCATATGAGCGGATTGGGCGGGCCTAAAAAGCCATCGGGCTTGGCTTGCCCGTGACCTATATTTTATATCCGGTCTGCCGCTTGTGCACGAGGTTGGCTTGGCGAGCTGGGTGGTAGCAGGCCGACGAGTGACAGACATCGCGCTGACGGGCGGCCCACAAATTCGGCCTGAAGGGTTCATTTATTAACTCTCATGTTCAACTCTTAACCCGAAATAGGTTTGTGGGTTCGGACCAACGCATTCCGTCTGAAGCGCCGTTCTCGTTTGCAATTCCTCTCTCTCTCCAAATTTCTTCACTAAACAAGGTTCTAAAAAGCGCTAGGCGGATGCTAGGCGGCGGAGTCAGGCCTAGCGCCTAGGGGCCTAGGCGGGGCAGAGAAATTAGACAAATTATAAATATATTTCATAAATTTATATACTCCTTCCGTCCCGCTAATATCCGCACACTTTCCTTTTTGGGCGTCCCGCTAATATCCGCACACTCCCAAAAAGAAAACTTTATATTAATAAAATATTCACCCTACCCCACTCATTCTCTCTCCTACATTATTTTAATACTCACAGCACCATTATAATTTATTATTCCCTCCACTCATTCTCTCTCCACTCATTCTTTTACACTCACAACATTTTATTAAAATATCATATTCCTTAATTCCCGCGCAAACAGTGCTAGTGCGGAACTTAGCGGGACGGAGGGAGTATATATATATCCAAAAAATAGTGCCACTTATTTTTATTATTTGTCAAAAATAAATAATATTTTTTATACAAAATAAAAAATCTAATCCAATTTTGCAATCCTAACATTTAAATTTATACAAAGTTTAGAATAAGCTTGAAATAAGTTTGAAATGAGTTGAGGCTTCACCCAAAACCACCCAAACCACAAAAAAAATAAAAAAAATAATAACAAGGGCGGAACTCAAACCCAAAGATTAATCGAAATTTGGAATAAGTTTGGAATAAGTTTGAAATGATCTCGTGCTCACTTTGAACTTATGATCATCATTACGGGACTTATCTACCCTCCCATTAGATTAATCAACCAATATAGGCGTAGGGACCTTGGTATGTCTTAACCTAACTTTCCTTGGGGATTTTAGTCAAATGTGATCGAAAAGAGTTGTCTTTAAGTCCAAGAATGAGACCTTTTATAAAAGAATGAATCTTTGTCCACCAATCCTACATCTTGAGACAATGATGATTCGTAGGGACATTTTGTGTTTGTCTCAAGTGATTATCGAGGATTTTGGGACTAAAACTCATTGATTTCTAAAGGGACAAAGATTGTGGCATTTTTATAATGGGATTGATGTAAAGATGAAGTCTTTACACCAATCCTCACTACGGAATGCATCAAGAACCACGGGACTAGGGAAATGGGATGTAAAGATTGGATCTTTATGCTCATCCTATGTTTTTTATGCCTTAGGAGGCTTTTTAGACAATCCTTGGAGAAATATTCCAACTTTAGGGACATGGGGGAAATAATATTAATGTAAAGATTGCATTTTTAATATGAACAATACAAGGAGTATTGTTAATCTAAGGACATAATGTAAAAAAGATGATCTTCATGGCTCTTCCTATTTCCTTAATACCTCATAAGGTGGACAATCCTTGAAAAAACTAGATCAATGGGAAGGGGATATAAAAGATTGTATTTTTTTACATAAATGTAAAGGGGGATCACATCATCATATGGTAGATCATCCCTAGAACAAGCCACTTGTGGAATCTTGTTCATCCTAGAGAGAGGATCTCCATTGAGTCATTTGTGTAGGGGAGTGGGAAATATGGAATTACATTGCTAAAGATTAAAGCTTTATGACAATAAATGAAAATAAACAAGAGGTAACAATGAAAATAAGAGTATATAGGAATGTATCAAAGGTAAGGGAAGGAGAGATTACCAATATTGGTTTTTCTCTATCTTCCAAGGGAGTTTTCCTAGGCAATATCTATTTAGGAATAGATTAAGGTAGGATTAGTGTATGAGAGAGGATGGATTTGTGTGTTTTTTGGAACTGTAAGTGATAGGCTTTATCTCAACACCTACAAATTACTACAAGGACTCCTAATAATGTAGATAGTGAAAGTCCAGGATCGATCTCAGGAACAGTTATTTTGTTGTGTAATTGCCACTTAGCAAGATTGGGGGATTTGTTTTGAATTGATGTTGTAATTAAACTATAGCAAGAAATAATAAAGTTGTAAACAATAATAAAAAGAAGACTTTGGATCATCGTTCTATCCCCATTCTATTTCTGAATATCATTGGTTAAATCCCTTCCTTTATTCCCCTATTCACCCAATCACGAGATGTATTTCAATCTCTGTTTCTTTCTTTTATTATAGTTAATAGCGGCGACACGCTCAACCAAAAACCCTAATTGATAAACAAACTAAGCCGACACGGTCGAAATTCGAATAACAATTGATTTTGATTTAAGAAACTAAGATTGAGAATAATCACTGATATACTTTCAATTAGATAATTATCTAGTTTTACCCAATTCACAAATCAAGATGACACATACAAGATTTATAAAATTGCTACAATGAAAACCCTAATCCGACACGATAGAAGGGAATTCTAGCAGTAATTAATCACAAGAATTAAGAAATTGATCAAGTTTCTAAACCCTAGTAATCAATAATAATCAAGCAATCCAAGTAAAACTATGAAATATGAATAATAAAGGAGAAGGGAAAGCAAACCTCAATTCATTAATAAAATAGTTCAAAGAACTTTAATCCAAAGTTATAGAGTTTAGCCTTCCATGGAATCAACAAAACTTTCAATTGTGAATTGTTTTTCTACCTCCCTTTGTTCCCAGCCGTGACTCCCTTCAACAAATAAAGAAAAATCCTATTTATACTCCCTCTCCAAAAATACCTAGTCTCAAAAGAAAAAAAAATAAAATAAATTAAAAACATAAAAAAATACCAAAGCTCGGCCCAATTCCCGTCGCTTCCGCTTGCCGCTCCAGCGCCTAGGCACGACTCGTGCGTACGGGGACGAATCGTCCCTGATTGTCGCTTCTCTGATTCTGTCGTCTCTGCGATGGGGAAGAATTGGCTGTGATGGAGACGACTCGTCCCTTGAGCCAAATTCTCTGATTTCTGATTTTCTTAAGACCCGCTTTAATCCTTGTCGCAATTCCAAACACCCTTGATTTTGTCGGCTTCCATTGACGCAGAGATGAAGTTCTTGAGCTCTTTGAAAATTCAAATTCAATTACAAGGTAAAATCTCTAAATCTCTCTCTAATTACAATGTTTCTCACATAATCCTCACAAAGCACAATTCACTCAAAATACACCAAATCTATACTAAATACATCAAGATTGAACATAATAAGTACGGAAAATATAGGAATTAGATTGTATGAAATACGCCACATCAGTAAGTCGAGTTTGTATTTCTGCAGAGTAACAGTGCTCAAAATTGTCTATCAAAATGAATAGAGGAGGCCTCTATTTATAGGCTTCTAGTGTGCTTCTAATGAAGCCGTCCGACATGATCTTGCGGCAAATTAAGCCGTCTGGTGTCTTCTTCTGTCGCGTCAGCATGTTCTGGAAACATGCAAGGTGGCAGATTGGAAGCTTCTTTCCAGCGAGGTCCTATCCAGAATTCTAATTCCTGATAGGTCCTTCCTTGCTCGAAAAGTATTGAAAAGTTTCCGAATTGCCCCTAAACTTTATGAAAGTTTGGGGAACTGCTAGAAAACTTTAATTGGAAGGCATGAGCCAGATTTGGGTACTTACAGAAGCCCCTCGGCAACGGTACTTGCAAAGCAAGTGGGGTTGTTGATAAAAGTGAGAATCCAATCTGGTGAACTGCCGAGATGGATTGGGATTGGGTGACCAAGAAGGTCGAGTGGCTGAATTTTTGGAAGGCTACCTACGTATCCCGAAGAGGAATCAAGCCAAATCGTAGTTCTGGATCTGCTGGGGAAAGGGTGTCATGTGTAACGGATTGGCTGAACCTAAGGTAGGCTACCTACGTATCCCGGGGGAATCAAGCCATGATCGTAGTTTTGAAACCGATAGGGAATGGTGAAGAGAAACTGGTCCCTTGCTTCGAAGAAGGAGAGGAGTTGACCTGAGAGGTCGAATGGCTGGACCTTTTAATAGGTTCGCGTACCACTGAGGAGATGGTAAAGAAAGGGGTGACCAATGTGGTTGGATGGATGGACCTTTGAAAAGGCTACCTACGTATCCTCAGGAGGAATCAAGCCACGATCGTAGTTCGGGATCATCGCTAGACAGTTAAGCAACAGATCTAGGATCCTCGGAGTTTTGACAGTTAATGGAGGAGTCACCTGATGTTATTCCATTCTAACGGAAGTAAGGGAAGCTAAAGCTTACAGCGCTATCTCTTTTTTTGATAGAGATAGATGGAGTTAAAGCTGGATACTAAAGCTTATGACGCTATCTCCTTCTAAGGAGATAGAGGGAGCTAAAGCTGGAATTTGACAATTCGGAGGTTGTCACCTGACGTTATTCCATTCTAATGGAAGTAATGGAAGCTGAAGCTTACGACGCTATCTTTTTTTGACAGAGATAGAGGGAGCTAAAGCTGATTTTTTTTTTGACAATTTGGAGGTTGTCACCTGACGTTATTCCATTCTAACGGAAGTAACGAAAGCTAAAGCTTACGGCGCTATCTCTTTTTGATAGAGATAGAGGGAGCTAAAGCTGGGATTTGACAATTTGGAGGTTGTTGCCTGATGTTATTCCATTCTAACGGAAGTAACGAAAGCTAAAGCTTACGACGCTATCTCTTTTTGACAGAGATAGAGGGAGCTAAAGCTGGGTTTTGACAATTTGGAGGTTGTCGCCTGATTGGTTTGGACATTTTGAGGGACCACCTAACGTTATTCCATTCTAACGGAAGTAATGGAGGTTTTTTTTGGGAGAAAACGTTATTCCATTTGGAGATAACGGAGATTTTTTAGAGACAACGTTACTCCGTTAGGAGATAACGGGAGTTATTTGCTTAAGTGGAAAGTCCAGGGGCAAAAGTATAAATTCAGCCTGAAGCGAATGAAGCCGCTCGGCTAGAGATGGAGAAAAAGAGGCCGCACGATCTATGACCTTGTTGCACCAGATTTATTTAAACAGACAGAAGAACGGCGGTGGCCATTGTTGCTGCTATTTGCCGAGGAGAGAAGAGAGAAAAGATAGAGGAAAAGCCAAGGTCTTCAAAGATTCGGGTTTCTACTACTCAGATGGACCAAGGAGGACACATTATGCCTTCCCAAGCGCGCCGTGATCTATCACATGCCGCAAGATTGAGGAGGAGAGAGTTCGTGAGGACCGATCGAAAGTATGACTTTGCGGTGCCTACTTCTCAATTTTATCCCGATAAAAGGGATCCCAAGTCAATGAAACCTCAATCTATAGGGGTAAGCACTTTCGATTTACTCGATTTTACCGATTTTGGTTGATTTTTGATTGATTAGGGCTGAATTCGAATTTTGGGAATTTTTGGATTTTCTTTCTGATTTTGTTGATGATTTTATGGATTTAACGATTGACCTACGAAGTTAGATACATAGGTAATCATGCATGTGCAATTTATTTGAGGAAATATGAGTATGACTCATTTTTTGAAAATAAAGTGAGAAAAATAATGCCAAAAAATGGGACGAAGTTCTTGCATGTGCTAGAACTAGGTTAACTCCTGATCATGGATGTGAGAATGAGATTTTGGATGATGAAAATGATTCATGCATGCCTATTTGAAAGACTAAATTTATATGCAAATTTTGTGAAAACTGAATTTTTTTTTGTGCTTAGGAGAGCATGTGCTCGGTGTGACGTGTTTCAAATGATGAAAGACACGTGTTCTAGGCAAATAATGCTAGAAGATCTCTTATGAATGCTTTTCTTTAGCATGTGTGCACTGTTTTGTGAATATATGCATGTTTATGAGATAAGTTGAAGGACTAACGTACCTTTTCTGTGCTTACCTGCAGGAGAGCAAATCACGGGGACCCGCTGACATAGCAGTGAAATTGTGGGCGAGGATGCCTGACTTCGAGAAGGATGGCCACAACCCTAAGCAGCTAGTTGAGGCTACAGGTCTCCATTCCTTTGTTGAGGCTATCAGCAGAGGCGTTCATGTGACGACCAAGAGCAAGGGATTGGTCCTAGCTCTTTCTGAGTTCTGGTGGGATACCACCCATAGCTTTCACCTGGGCTGGGGAGAGGCTACAGTGACCCCTGCCAATTTCACGGCTATTATAGGCTTGTGGTTCACCGATCGGCCTGTGCCCTGGAGAGACCACATTTCTGATGCTGAGTTCAGGGACTATGTGGGGTTCAACATCCGTCCGAAGGGGCTAGGGATGGAGACTCGTTTGGTGGAGATTGAGTTTCTCAGGTGCATGGAGGGATGAGGGAGACATACATCATTGAGAAGAAGAGAAAGAACACTCAACGAGGTCGAGGTCGGGGAAAGAAGAACAAGGAGGACACTGTTGCTGACAATTGATAGACCTATTCTAAGCATCCACTTATTGCCTTTTGCAAACACATAAGTTGATTAGGTCTTTTATTGTATATTTTTGTCTTCGTAGCAGGTTAGGAGAGTCAAGAGTAGACCGTGCTTGAACTCATCAAGAAGTTTTTAATTTGTAAAAACAAGAGATATTATCTTAGAATTTTTCAAGACACATTTCATGGAAATCTGAATGTCTTACTTATTGTTTAGACTGAACCATTTCTGGCTGCCTACATTCCCCTTTTACAAGAAAGACTAAGGGGCACAGGTCTCCGTAGTTCATTCTAATGAACTTTTTGGATTTTGTTATTTTTTATTGATTTATTTTTTTTGTGCAACCCTGTTTTCTGCCTAGACCGCCCTTTTCAGGGCTTTCAGCCTAGCTGGGTATTACTCTTTTTGCACTATTATTTTTTTCTTTTTTTTTAGTGCGACCCTGTTTTCTACCTATATCGCCCTTTTCAGGATTTTCAGCCTAGCTGGGTATTATTCTTTTTGCACTTTTCATTTTTTTTATATTATTTTTATTTTTTTTTCATTTTAAACATAATAACGACGAAGCTTGTCACCATTGACTGGGTGAACAAAAGGATTGTCGTCCAGGTCTGCAAGCTTCATTACTCCTCCCGATAGTATCTTCTGTACCACATACGGGCCGATCCAAACGGGTTCCCACTTTCCTAGAGGGCTGTCTCTGAAAGGGCTTCTCTTTCAGTACCAAATCTCCTTCTTTGATGTCTCTGGCCTTGACCTTTTTGTCGAATGCCCTGGCCATTCGCCTCTGATAGGCTCGAGTATGTTCCATGGCTTTTAGCCTCCTTTCATCAAGCAGGGCGAGCTCATCATGCCGGCTGCGCAACCATTCTACTTCCTTGATTTTGTTTTCCAAGAGGATTCTCAGTGACGGAATTTCCAACTCTACAGGCAGGAATGCTTCCATTCCGTAAGTCAAGGCGAAAGGGGTTTCTCCCGTGGCTGTTCTGACAGAAGTTCTGTAGCCCCAGAGTGCTAGATGTAATTTTTCGGGCCAGTCACGACCGCGAGTGGCCATCTTTCGGATGATTCTCTCAAGTGTCTTATTTGCAGCTTCTACCGCTCCATTGGTCTGAGGTCTGTACGGAGATGATTTGTGATGAGTAACCTTGAATTCTGACAGTAATCTATTGCAGTCTCCTTCAAAATGTGTCCTGTTATCTGAGATGATCTCGTTTGGCACCCCATATCTACACATGATGTTCTCTTTGATAAACTGGGCAACCTTCTTGGATGTGAGGACCTTATAAGACTTTGCTTCCACCCATTTCGTGAAATAGTCCACTGCCACTAACACAAACTCATGCCCATTACTTCCGGCTGGGGCTATCTTCCCGATTACATCATACCCCAAGTTGCAAACGGCCAAGGCGTCGTCATAGAGTATAGGTCATGAGGCGGAAGATGATTAAGGTTGGCAAACTGCTGGCACTTGTCACATTCTCGGACATGCTGAATACACTCTGTTTCCATGGAGATCCAGTAGTAGCCCATTCTGAGGATCGCTTGCATTAATGCTCTGACATTCATGTGAGGACCTCAGGGACCATTATGGACTTCGCTCATTAGCTCTCTTGCTCTTTCTTTGGTGACACACAGCAGGAGTGGTCCTTGGTATTGCTTTTTGTACAAATCGTCTCCTAGAATGACATAGTGAGAGGCCAGTCGCTTCAAAGCTTGCAAGCTCTTGGCTTTGATGCCTTCCTTCAGCTTACCTTCTTCGTCTCTGAATGATGATTCCCCATCTTTGAGAAACTAGTAAACTTGATTGTACCAAGGTTCCTTGATGAGCTTAGGTCCCACTTCTATTTCACAATAGAAGGCTAGTGTTTCCATTCTACCCACTCTGAATGGTTTTACTGCCTTTCCCTCAGGGATTTCTACCAGCGAGGCTAGAGTAGCTAAGGCATCTGCAAATCTATTCTTGTCTCTTGGCAGATAATGGAAGGTCACTTCTTTGAACTGCTCTGTCAATTCTTCCATATAGGCATGATACTTCTGTAGGTTAGGATCCACAGTCTTCCATTTGCTCGAGACCTGGTTAATGATCAGGGATGAGTCTCCGTAGACCTCGATTTCCTTGACATTTATTTCTAAGGCGGCCTCTAAACCGGCTATACAGGCTTCATACTCTGCCGCATTGTTTGTGACAGAGAAGTTCAGCTTGACGGCTATCGGTGTATGATCATCTTTAGGATCTACTAGCACTATCCCTATGCCATTTCCCCTTTTGTTAGCAGCTCCGTCGAAGAAGAGTTGCCATCGATTCTCGGGCTCAACCGTGAAAATCCCCTCATCCGAAAACTGGGGTTCAGGCCCTCGGTCCTCATTACTAGGGAAACTTGCCAAATGGTCTGATAGTGCTTGACCCTTGATTGCCTTTCTTGTTACATAGTTGATGTCAAACTCTGCAAGGAAGAATGACCACTTTTCCAGGCGCATCGAGAGGGAAGGTTTGTCGAATATATACTTGATGGGGTCCATTTTTTAGACCAGATTCACCGAGTGAGCCTGCATGTAGTGCTTCAGTTTCCCGACTACCCAGACTAGTCCTGTACAGGTCTTTTCACACGCTGAGTAATTGAGCTCACTCCCTTGCAATTTTTGGCTCACAAAGTAAATGGCATTCTCTACCCGAGAATCTTTCTTTTCCTGGGCCAGCATAGCCCCAACTGCCATGTCGGTGACCGTGAGATAGAGCAGAAGAGGTTTCTGTCCATGTGGGGGGTATAGTACCGGGGGATTCACTAGGTATGCCTTAATTTTGTCAAAGGCATCTTGGCATTCTTCATTCCATTCTGTATCGGCATTTTTATTTATAAGCTTGAAGATGGGCTCACACATGATTGTCAGCTGATTGACGAAACGACTGATGTACTGCAGTTTGCCCATAAAGCTTTTGACTTCTTTCTGGGATCGAGGTGACTTCATGTCCATAATGGCTTTGATCTTTCGGGGGTCGGCTTCAATGCCTCGCTATGTGACCATATACCCAAGTACTTTTCCCCTTGTCACTCCGAAGGTGCACTTTGCAGGGTTCAGCCTCATAGAATGCTTCCTTAACCGCTCGAAGAATTTCTGGAGATCAACAAAGTGTTGTCCGTCTGCGCCTTTAGAATGGATAATCATATCATCGACATAGACCTCGATTTCCTTGTGGATCATGTCATGAAAAAGCGCAGTTGCTGCCCTCTGATACGTAGCCCCAGCATTTTTTAACCCAAAAGGCATCACCGTGTAATAGTACGTCCCACATGGTGTGGTGAAAGATGTCTTTTCCTGGTCTTCTTCTGCCATCTTGATCTGATTGTAGCCAGCAAAACCATCAACGAATGACTTGACTTCGTAGTTGACCGTGGCGTCCACCAAAATATCTATGTTTGGCAACGGGTAGTCGTCTTTGGGACTGGCTTTTTTTAGATCCCAAAAATCCACACAGCAGTGTACCTTCCCGTTTGCCTTAGTCACAGTCACGATATTCGACAACCAGGTCGGATATTCAATGATCCTGATGAATCCTACATGAAGAATCTTTTCAATTTCCTCCTTGACCTGCAGAGACCATTCTGGCTTGATTTTACTTAGCTTCTGTTTCACAGGCTTGGCATCAGATGTCAAAGGGATCCTGTGTTCCACAATCGAGCTGTCCAGCCTCGGCATGTCCTTGTAAGACCAGGCGAACACATCCACATACTCTCTGAACAGATCAATCAATCTTTCCCGTTCGGCCCCTTGAAAGAAGTTCCCGATATGTGTCTCTTTATGTTCTTTGATAGTACCCAAGTTAACACTAGTCAAAACCTCCTCGGCAGCTTGGGCACGGTTTTCCTCTTTATCAATAACCTGCTAAAAGATTTCTTTAATGTATTGTTCATTTAGTGTGTTTGCATCTTGTTCAAATGAATCATTATTAACTGTTGTTAGATTATTAATTAATTTACCATTTGTTAAATTAGCAATAAGGGGATACTCGAAAAGATCTATCATTTCATTTAATGCAAAGGGAAAGATGACATTGGCGACACATTCATAATCTTCAGGCGTAAGGCCATCAGATGACTCGGAGGACTCAAACTCAAAGACTCCTGACTCTAGAGACTCTTAAACCCTATACTACTAATGACAAAGTGTTTAACTGGACTAGACAGGGGGGTACTCTTCACTGTTGTTGTCTGGGGGAGAAGCAAATTTGCTGGTCTTTCAATCCTGATGTGCATCCTCCAGGCGATGGTCGCTGTTGCAGACATCATACCCAAAGTGGAGCTTCAGTTGAGTTGGCGAGGCTTCCTCTCCGAATCCGATCACATTCAGTTGCATTTCTGGAGTACCGAGGCCAGTTACACTTTCGGCATCTGAGAGACAACTTTCTCCGTCATCGGAGTCTCCTTGGTCGTTCATTCTTCTTTCCACATTTCTCCAGGCTAGTGGTTGGGACTGATCCTCCTGAGCAGTAAGGGTCATCACAAACACGTTATGTTCACCATGGGTGATGAAAGGTTCTGGGGAGGTTTCGGCCATCAGAGCTTGATTTACTTTGGCCACACAATCTTCATAAGTGAGTTTTTCCTCTGTAATCTTGACTATGGTAACCGGCTCGATGTTGTCGAAAAGAGATCTTGCTTTAACGACATTAATGAAATTAGTCCCTATTATAGGACCAAATTGCCCTTCCCCGACTGAGGCATCAATCAAATCTTTCCATTCCCCATGAATTCAACGTAAGGAACGTTGAATTCTAGGATGTCTATAATCTTTGGATTCCCGAACCTTACTGCATTTGCATGCTCTGAATTTCCGAACTCAATCACATTACTCGATCATTGGCCGGAAGAGGATTCTTGAGTGTATTGGGGCCCCGAGGCGGTTCAAGCTTGCCTTCCTCGATCAGACGGGAGATCAGGTGCTTCAAATAGGCGCAGTCATTGGTGGTATGCCCGTGGTACTTGTGGAAACGACAATGCTTAGACTCGTCCAACCTAATGTTAAGGTTCTTGGGCTTCCAATTCTCCAAAGGTCTCAGCTACCAAACCGTCAAATACTTTCTTCAACGGCATCCCAAAGTCTTCAGCGGTGTAGAAGCGAGGCCTTGGCTTTGTAGCTGTCTGACCTGAACTTTGTCCGAATTTCTCATTTTGAATGTAATTGACTGCCCCTACTGTTTCTTTTCCCTTCACTGCGCTGGCTGGAGTGTTTGAGTTTGGTGCTCTATACCGGTAGGAGTTACCGGATCCTGTAATTGGGGCCATGTTGAAGGCATTTTCAAATTTGGTGCCAACATTCACCATCGCTCGAAGATCGGGATAATAGTAATTGCCATTCTGGACCGTTAACTGGGGCTTTAGGCAGGACTGGAAGATTTCCATTTGTTCTTCTTCATTCAACGGGGTCATCATTTCACTAAACTTCCAATTCCATCTCTTGTAAAATTCACCCATCGGCTCATCTGAGCACTGCAAAGTCCCTTGCAAGTCATTTATGCTAGTTTCCCTGTTCAAGTTGGCCTTGTACTTTTCCATGAATGTTTCCTTAATCTGGTCCCATGTGGCTTGGGCCTCTGGCTTTACATGCAAGAACCACCTAAGAGCTGAACCCTTTAACGATAGTTGAAAATGATCGGCCATTTGCTGATACGTACAATCCTTGGCCCTCATAGCCAGAAGGTAACTTTTGATGTGAGTTCGGGGACAGTCCGTGCCGTTGAACTTTTCAATCTCAGGCATCCAGAATTTTGGAGGAAGGGGAACAATTTTGCTTGGATCGGTGATCTGATAAGCTGCTTTCTTAGTGCTCAGTCACCAAACTTCTCTTGCATGGACTTAACTTGCTCCACGAGCCAGGCCATGTTAGGGTCAGATGACATTTTAGGATTGCTCGGTTCCAAGGTAGGGTTATCAGACTTGAGTGGCGGCACAGTAGGTGGCAGACTGGTGGCTGGTACTACGACCTGAGGATCTTTTGGAGGGAAATAGTGTGAGTACCCCGATCCGAACTCAAGTTTTGGATTCAATTTGGGCTTACACAAATTGCTAAGAAGCAATTAGAGTCCAAAAATCCCAGCAGCCCACCAATCCATTGGGCTCACACCACTTGGCCCATTATGGCCAAAAGATGTACGCTGTCGTCCGACAAGGGACACTAAGGCGGTTTAACTGCCTATGTCATGCGACATAAGAAGCCCCAGCAGCCCACCAATCCATTGGGCCTGTCAGCCACTCGGCCCATTATGGCCAAAATGTGTACGCTGTCATCCGACAAGGGCCACTAAGGCGGTTTAACTGCCTATGTCGTGCGACATAAGAAGCCCCATCAGGATGCCTATAAATAGAAGGCATGGCTGATCATTTTGGAAGGGAGGCAAGGAAGAGAGCCATAGTGAGGGTCAAGTTCTGAGAAGAATATCAGTAAAATAGGGGAAACTCTTGCCAAATAGAGTCTCTCCCTCTCTCCCACACACACACACTCACCTCCCTCCTCACACACACACACACTTCAAGGTCAAGACTCCAAGAAGCTTCCTTTGGTGGTGATTGAAGGGGTAGACACCATACTATTGGTGATTCTACTTCGTGGACTACAATAGGTAGACCCTAAACCTCTCTCTCTATTTAAATAAAGTCTTTAAATATACCTTGCATGCATACTTGCTCTCTTACCATGTAGAAATTGGGATTTTGCATGACAAAGGTGGTGGAGAAGTGAATCTTCAATATTCACTTCTCCCCACCTCAGATCTGGACATTTGGTGGTACACACACCAATAAAGTTTCAATCTTTGCCTAGCTACATTGGGTTAGGAAGTGATGGCTACTTCAAAGTGGCCATAAAACGTGTGATTTATCACATTTGGTCACTAAAGCCATGTGATCTTCCCATAATACCCATATTATAGTATTATATTATTATCTACAGTCAATAAACATGCTTGGTTTGCTTGGGGAACAAAGGAGGAACCAAACAGACTGAAGGGCACTGAAACAGGCTCCCCATGTCGTGCGACATAAGTCTCCATGGAGACCCTGTGTCATACGACATGGGACTCCCAGAAGGCTGCAAAGCCATTCTTGGACTTCAGAATCTGCTAGGCCTATCCCTTTGTGACTCAAAGCCTACCTAAGCATCTTCTGGCTCATAAGCCACTATTTGGGTGCCTAAACTCAGTTTGGACGCAACCCACTTGACGGAAGAGGATCACCATATGACATAGAAGACTTCAAAAGACTCTATGTCATGTGACATCCGTGTCGACAAAGCCTATCGTGACTTTGTCCACTCCCATCAACCCCAAACTGGGTTCTAGACCACTAAATAGTGTCCTAAATGAGCAAAATAATGTCTTTTTATTTCTCGAGTAGCTTTACCTCTGCCTTGTGATAAAAGATATCACGTGTAAAAAGGGTGCGGCCCCCTATCATGGCTCGCAAGTTGTATTCAGTTCCATACCATTAATGAAATCTAAGGCTTGCACACTTTACTTGTTGACACACATCGCACACACATTTTGAATGTCCATATTTGTCCAAATGTTGATTGAAAGTCCCGAAAGGGGCGTGTTGGGTGAACTCTCTAGTTCTTCCCAACACGTAACCAGACTCCCGGACTCAAAATCTCTTAAAATTAGGTTTTTCAATGTTTTCCTCTAAAAACGGCGTGGCGACTCAAAAAGAAAATATCATTTTTTTTTCGGGCGAGCGTTCATTCAGTGGCGACTCTGCTGGGGACGTTGAAAAACTTTTTGTTCTAAAAAGTGAAGACGATACTTGGTATATAGGTGGAAACCACTAACCTTCCTGTATCGCTCCCTAACCCGGGGCTTGGGATAAATGGTGGTCTAACAATCCCACGTACCAGTATCATTCTTCTATTTTCTAAAAGAAGAAAGGTTTTTCTTAAAGAGAGTCTAACTTTCTCCAAATCAACTTGGACAAATTTTTCATTCTTCTTGTGTGTGCATCTGTGTCATGTTGTGTGCTTTGCCTTGATTCCATGCTTATATGCTCTATCATGCTTTGGTATGTGATACTATCGAGAGCCGGGGCTCTTTTCCTTTTTTGCTACTTGCTTGTTCCGTCAAAATAGAACAGGGCAGAAAGATACAGGACTACACCTGGTAAATTCTGACATTTGGGGCAGTCCCCTTTTGTCATGCTTTGACTCACTCTTTTACTTTTTCTTTGCATACTGCATAAAAAAAAGAGCAAAAGAAAAAAAAGAGCAAAAAAAAAAAATTATTTTCTAGAAAATACCTTCACACTACTCGCACTCTACCCGCACATAGAGTTAGAACCCGGGAGTGTACGGACGGCATCGCGGAAAGTGACATGTTTCGCTGACGTTTGAGCGCCTAAAGTCCTCCTAGCCTGTGAGTCAGCCAACACTTATCCGTGACACACTTTCTACCGTGACCGGTTGGTTTTTGGCCAATACTTTTCAAAACATTTTAAACTCGGTTTTTCAAAATTTTTCTCACAAAGTCCGAGTCATGCTTCGTCTTTGAAAACCTTGGCATACTCTCCCCCTTCGTGTCGGAATCACGACATAATTCCAACGTAAGTACACGTTAAGATCTCTACATATCTCGACGTAGGTACATATCGATTTCTCGGCTTGGCTTCGTGAGAAGTCATGACGCGTTCTCGACATGTGTCAACACGGGACCATGTCGATTTCTTAACGCATACTAACAAGAGTTATGCCGAAATTTCGCCACCAAGTGACGAGAAGCCATGCCAGATTTCCAACTTGAAAAAAAAAAAAAGAGAGGTCATTGCGGTCTCATACGTTCAAACGTACGCTCGACCCTCTCTCCTCCCGAGTTTAGACGTTGACTTGGACTTGGTTTTGAAAACCCCGAGTTTGACTTGTTTTGGCTCGTATGCCCATAGGTTCGTTCTCCCTTTCGGTCGGTGGGTTCCACGTGCCCTATAGGACCTCTGCCGGGATTGTCCGTCCCGGAGGTGCAATACAGGTGGAATACAGGGGGTCTATAGACGTAGTGATGGAACCCACTGATCCAGGAATAGAGTAGAATGCGAAAAAGAAGGTTTCCCCCTTTTTCCAACCATTCCTAGGACTAATAAAAATCATTTTTAAACAAAAACAAAAAAGATATATAAAAAAAAAGAGCATATGCATGAGTCCGTCCTCAGCCTATCCTCTCCCCCACCTAAAACCGTTCTCTCCCCCTTTCAGCGAGCAAGTATTGGGTCAGAGTTCCGGGTGGTCGGTTAATCAGTCTCTCTCCAGTCAGGGATTCATTCTCAGCAGTCTCAGAAATGGCAGATTCGCAGAGTTCAGCAAGTTTGGGTCCGAACGCAGATCCAGCTCAGAATCAGAATATCAGTCCGGGCACAGGGCCAGATCAAGGACAGAACGCAGGGCCAAACATAGCCCTGAATGCCTCTCCTAGCAGCGGATACGGCGGAGGTCCTCACATGACACCCCCGGGAAGTCCGTTTGTCAACCCTCAATTCAACTTTCCTCAGGAAGCTTCCCTCCGTGCCGCCCTCGAAGCCTCTCGTGCCCGTGAAGAGGCCGGTTGGGCTCGCTATGTTGAAGTGATGCGCATGCAAGGTATCGCAGTAATCCGTCATCCGGATGGGTCCTACGAAGAAATCAGGGAAGAACCTATGGTACCCGCAAATGGTGAAGCAATCAGTGCTGATGACAAGTCAAACGCTCTCTTCTGCTACATGCTGTCTTGGGAAGAAATCCGGGTCGCAACAAAACAGAAACAATGTCCAAAGATGATGGCATGGCCCCCAATTCCCAGTCTACTCCCCTCACTTGGGAAGAGATTAAGTGTGCCGCAAATTCAAGCTCGGCAATCACTATTAACCAATTGCGACAAGCAGCCTGGCCATATGCCACACATGGGCCTCCTCTGAGTTGGTCAGAATTGAATGAAGAACACGATGAGGGCCAAGACGTTAAGGTAAACTTGCTCACCAGGTCAGGAAAAATGTTGGGAACTGACGTCGCCGGACCATCGGGAAAAGACAAAGAAGCAGTTGTTCCGGGGGAAGGTGCTGGCAAAAGTCCATACGCCAAGGGGACATTCGAAGAAGACCTAATAGAGAATGACCCAATCCTTGCACAACTAAAACGAACCCAGGCCAACATTTCTCTCTGGTCTCTCCTAACTTCTTCTTATCCTCACAAGCCGAAGCCGGAGGAAGCTCTATCCAGACGATGGTATCCGTTAATTCCACCCCCGACGAAGCATTCCAGTTGATAGGTACCGCCCAGTACGGAAACATCATCACCTTTACAGAATTGGATTTGCCAAAATACGACGCCAGTCACAACGAGTCTCTGCACATCACTGTTCAGTTAGATGGACGCCGGCTCCCTCATGTAATGGTAGACAATGGCTCGCCTATGAATGTATCGCCCGCCAGATGATGAGCCATTGGACATTAAGGCCACCGATCTAAAGCCATCCGACTGCACCATAAAGGCATACGACTCTACATCTAGGAAAGTTCGGGTGTGATACCATTAACTATGTGGTTCGGAAAGAAGCCCTGGTGGTTGAAGTTTCAGGTAATAGACATTCCTGCCGCCTTCTCCGCCCGCTAGGAAGACCGTGGCTGCACCAAATCAATGGCGTCGCTTCAACCTTGCATCAATGTGTCAAGTTCGTTCAAGACGGCGAACTGACCATCATCTATGGGGACAGTATCACCATCGAGGGCACCAATGATGAGGGAAGGCCGGTAATGGAAATTAAACACGATGAAGCCAACTTGATGTTAAGCGGTTCGTAGTCGAAAGCCCAAAGGCCCAAATCTGCACAATCGACCTAACAACCTCTCTTGACAAGCTCCCCCCAGTTATGATAATGATGAGACGTATGAACTACATTCCGGGGCTTGGTCTTGGAAGACGTCAACAGGGTACCCACAAGCTTGAGGAACTAAAGCTGAAGAGGGACAAAGAAGGTCTGGGATATGTCGGGAAGACCCCCAAGGACAAAGAGGTTGACAAGATCGAAGCCGCAGAAAAGAAGAAGGCTAGGGCTGCTGGAAAAACCTATGTCAAGCCTAATCTCCGTCCTTATCATCCTTCCCTGGAAAAGTATTTCGTCAAAGAAAAGGGTGTTGATCTCGCATGCCCCAAAAGCCAGCTCAAGAAAATGGAAGATCTTACTTTGAAAGAGTTCATCACTAACAAGCCTGACATTCCAGGGGCTGTGACTACCTTCGAAAGCCAGTATCACTTCTGGGGGAACCCTGATTTCACCAGCCAGTTCAAAAGGTTATCCATGATCGAGCCTGTGATCGGGGAGGTCAACGAAATCACCGAGTTTGATATGGGCAAAGATATCGCAGCCTTGTTCGAAGGAGCAGATTTGTCAAAAACCACCGGGGTTGATCCACTGATGAAAGCACCACTGATTGATTTACGCAAAGATGCGCCACCAATGGCCGGGTCATTGATAAAGATCCTCTCGGTATGGTTGACCTTCTGACTGGGGATGATTGTATACCTGTGATCGATTTTCCTACAGTAAAGATTATGTATCGTTGATTGATTTTGGTGGAGACAAGAAGATCGATCCACGCACCTTCGTCGCACTTCGTAAATGCCACTCCAAAATTGGATCTCTTTCAAAGGACCGATTGCCGCCCGGGAAGTTATGACGAAGAAGCTCGGGCCGACCCTCGTCCCGGTGTGTCCGAGTCAAAGTCAATCCCCGTAATCCCGAGCCGCTCCTCGTAGTCTTTTGTTATCGAGTTCGAGTCTCTAGATAGGTCTAGTACTCTCACGGCCGATGATCATCGCCGTGTCGTTAACTCTGTCTTCCCTTTTGCATTGAATGAAATGGTCGACCTTTCTGCGTATCCCTTAATTGCCACCTTAACAAATGATAAGTTAACTAAGACAAATCTTAATGATTTAAAAATGGTTAATAATGATTCATTTGAAGAGGACACAGACCTTTTAGATGAAAACTTTTTAAATGATAATATAAAGGTGTTTTTGACCGAGACGATAATCGGGCCCAAGCCGCCGATGAGGTATTAACTACGGTGAATTTGGGAACTACCGAAGAGCCCAAAGAGACACAGATTGGCGCTTTCTTCACCGGGAAATAACGGGAAGCCCTCATTGATCTGCTCAAAGAATATGTAGACGTATTTGCCTGGTCCTACAAGGACATGCCCGGGTTGGATACCTCAACTGTTGAGCACCGAATCCCCTGGACCCAGAAGCCAGGCCAGTCAAGCGTAAACTTCGCCGGATCAAGCCGTAATGGTCCCTCCAAGTCAAAGAGGAGATAGAGAAGCCGCTCGAGTGGGTTTCATCGAGTGGTCGAATACCCCAAGTGGTTGGCCAACATAGTAACGCTTACCAAGTCGAATGGCAAGGTCGTGGTGTGCGTGGACTTCAGAGACCTAAACAAAGCTAGCCCGAAGGACGACTTTCCCTTGCCCAATATCGATCTGCTGGTAGACACTACCGCCAGCTACGAAGTCAAATCATTCGTGGATGGTTTTGCGGGTTACAATCAGATTAAAGTTGCCGAAGAAGATCAGGAAAAGACTTCCTTCACCAGTCCTTGGGGAACCTTCTGCTATACGGTTATGCCCTTCGGCCTGAAGAATGCCGGTGCCACTTACCAGCGAGCAGTCACTGCACTTTTCCATGACATGATCCACAAGGAGATCGAAGTCTATGTTGATGACATGATTATTCATTCTAAGGGATCCGATGGACAAAGACTTGATCGACCTAAGGAAGTTCTTCAACCGGCTGCGGGAGCATGAAATGAGGTTGAACCCAGCAAAATGCACCTTTGGCGTAGTCCGAGGAAAGGTTCTGGGATACATGGTCACAGAACGAGGGATTGAAGCCGATCCAAGAAAGATCAAAGCCATCATGGAGATGAAGCCCCCGACGACCGTCACGGAGGTGAAGGCTTTCATGGGCCGTCTCCAATACATTAGCCGATTCATCCATCAGCTAACCTCTATCTGTGAGCCGATCTTCAAGCTGCTCAGAAAGAATCAGGAGGTTGAGTGGAACGAACAGTGTCAAACCGCCTTCGAGACGATCAAGGCCTACTTGGTCCATCCCCCAATCTTGTGTCCTCCACATAAGGACAAGCCCTTGTTGCTATACTTAACAAATACGTATACGCCGGAGCCATGCTCGCACAAGAAAAGCCGGATTCAAAGGTGGAAAATGCCATATACTTCGTCACCGGAAGCTTCAGTGGCTGAGTTAAACTACTCCGCTTTAGAGAAAACTCGTGCGCTTTGGTATGGGTGGTCAAGAACCGAGACACTACCTCTGGCGCATACAATACACCTAGTGTCAAAGATGGATCCCATCAAGTGCCTGTTCGGAAAGTCTTCTCTGTCATCAAGGCTTGCGAAATGGTCATTCTTCCTAGCCGAATTTGATATCAAGTTCGTAACCCGCAAGGCAATCAAAGGCCAAGCTCTGTCGGATCATCTGGCAGATTTCCCAAGCTCAGAAGCGCCCGAGTTCGAACCCCAGTTTCCAGACGATGGAATCTTCGTGATAGAGGGTACAGACCGCTGGCAGTTGTTCTTCGACGGTGCCGCCAACAAAAGGGGCAATGGTATCGGCATGGTGTTGGTTGATCCAAAGGATGTGCACACCCCCATCGCTATCAAGTTGAATTTCCCGGCTACTAACAACGCCGCGGAGTATGAAGCTTGCATAGCCGGCCTCGAGGCGGCCTTGGAACGAAATGTCGAAAAGTTGGAGGTGTACGGAGACTCTCAGCTAATCATCAATCAGGTATCCAATAAGTGGAGAACCGTGGACCAGTACTTGCAAATGTACTATGCCTACATGGAGGATCTGATCGACCAATTCAAGGAGGTCACGTTCCACTACCTACCCCGGGACAAGAACAGGTTCGCGGATGCCCTGGCCACTTTGGCCTCTCTGGTGGAAATCCCAGAGGGAAAATCAGTAAAACCATTCAGGGTTGGGAGGCGCGAGAATCCCGCCCTGCGTTGCCGGATCGAGCTAGAAAAGGTCGATGACTTGTGGTACGCCGATCTTTCAAGCACCTTAAACATGGCGAAGCTTCATTCCCAACGGAAAAGGATGGTAGACTAAAAGAAGGTCTCCGCGCCAAAAGTTTACAAGCTTTGAAAAGGTTGTCTGCACAGTACGTTATTCTGGGAGATGACCTATGGAAGAAAAGGCATCGAGGCCCACTTCTACTCGCACGCAAATCTAAAGCCAGAAAGGTCATGGAAGAAGTCCATGGTGGCGCATGCGGACCACATATGAACGCCCGAGCACTGATGTTCAGCATACTCAGGATGGGCTATTATTGGATCTCCATGGAAACTGACTGTATTCAGTTTGTGCGAACCTGCGATAAATGTCAGCGGTTCTCCAATCTCAACCATATGCCTCCCCATGATCTCTACTGCATGAGCACTCCTTGGCCATTCGCAACTTGGGGGATCGACGTTATTGGGAAGATAACTCCTGCCGGCAGTAACGGGCACGAGTTCGTTTTGGTCGCTGTGGATTACTTCACCAAGTGGGTTGAAGCAGCGTCCTACAAAGTCCTCAACTCCAAAAAGGTGGCCCGTTTCATAAAAGAAAACATCCTGTGCCGATATGGAGTTCCAAATGAGATTATCTCAGATAACGGGTCACATTTCGAGGGACACACCGACAAACTGCTCGCAGAATTCAAAATCAAGCGACACAAGTCCTCCCCTTATCGCCCTCAAACCAATGGTGCTGTCGAGGCCGCAAACAAGAATCTAGAAAGGATCATCCGGAAAATGGCTGAAAGGAGCCGGGATTGGCCTGAGAAGCTTCACTTAGCACTTTGGGGCTACCGTACGTCAGTAAGAACTGCCACCGGCGAAACCCCGTTCGCTTTGACATATGGGATGGATGCCGTTCTACCCATTGAGCTAGAGATACCCTCTCTACGGGTCCTGCTTGAAAATGAGGTCAACGAGATAGAATGGCTTCAGAGTCGACACGACGAACTAGCTCTCCTGGACGAGCGGAGGCTTAAAGCAATGGAGCACATCCGAGCTTATCAGAAGCGCATGGCTAGGGCCTTTGACAAGAAGGTACATCCCCGCGACATTAAAGTGGGTGATTTGGTCCTAAAAGAAAAGCCACCGAATCAGTTCAGTCCTCTGGGCAAGTGGGCACCAGTCTGGGTAGGCCCGTATCTGGTGAAAGAAATCTTCTCCGGTGGAGCAATGAAGTTGACGGATTTGGATGGAAACCCCTTCATGCATCCGGTGAACGGCGACAAATTACGCCGTTATTACATCTGAATCGAGTCTCCCCCTCTAAAAAAAAAAAAAGAAAAGTTAAAAAAAAAAAAAAACAACAACAAAAAGCGCGAAAATAATGTACCCAGACGAGACTGAAAACCTCTCAAAAGGCAGTCCGTGCAAAACAAAGGGCGCGCTCGGTGCTAAAAGAATATACCCAACTAGGCTGAAAACCCTAAAAACGGGCGGTCTAGGTAAAAAACAGGGTTGCACCATTTGTCCCCCTTCTATCTATCCCTTTCTTAAACACAAAATTGGGTCGAACTACGGAGACCTGAGCCCCTCAGTCCAATCTGTAAAAGGGGAACGTAGGCAGCCGTTCGCGGTTCGGTCTAAAAAACATAAAAATCACCAAATCCTGTCAAACAGTTGTATTTGTGATCACCAAAATGTGTCTTGATTAAGTTTTGAAGTAATTTCAACTTTCATCACATTAATACATTCATTGATGAGTTCAAGCACGGTCTACTCTCGACTCATTAACATTAGCTGAAATAATATCTTTTAAAAAGAGCATCTAAATTGTCTGTGTTGGCAACAAGGGATACAATGACTGGTCGCCTAATCCTAGTCGCTCGTTCCCACTCCCGAGCTAGCATTCTTCTGCTTCCTTTTCCTTGGTCCCCGGGAGGTCTTTGGCTTAGCCATACCAAACAATCTTGTCCCCGTCGTCCCGACTCGGGAATAATACGAGTCGGCGAGTCAATCAATCCGGCAGCTCTCAATGCCGCCTGGGTAGCCCTTTCATCTCTCAGAGCTGCCCTCCTAGCCATAACTTCAGGGTCATCCCTCATCTTGGCTCTCCTCTCCACGAGTCTCTCAAAATCCGCCGTCGAGTCGTCGGTCACATTGTCTGGGTCAGCCTGTGCTTCAACATCGCGTAGCTCCCGGCTAGTTGGGTCTCCTCCGCGGATCCCTCGGCAATACACTTCAATGGTTTGCTGGACTGGTCCCATCTGCTCATACCAGATCAAATACAAGGTGGATAGATATGTGATCCCCCGAGTCTTCCGTATCAGGGTATGAGTGGGAAAAGCTGCTCCTGAAAAGGCCCTGGCAAAGAACCTAAGGGTCCAGGCATCAGTCATGTCAAGAAGGACGGTATCCCGAGCCATCTGCTCTCTGAACCCATCAACACTACGTGGGTATCCATACCGCCTGAACAAGCAAGGGGATACCGAATGACGAGAAGTGTAGTCCCGGCAAATTTCACTATAGCAGAGCCATCCTTCCTACCGCTCATGGTCTCGAGTCTCCATCCGGAACCCAAGTCTTGGATATCGGTGGTAGTATACAGCCGGCCGCCTCGCTAACCTCCTGTGAAGCCTCGGGAGCCACTCGCCTCTGCTGCGTAACCCAAGGTGCTGCAGTCTGCCCAACAGGTAACAGGGAAATAAGCCTCAACCGCTCAAAGAGCCACAATGACAAAAGACTGGGGCTGCCACGTCCCATGTGCACCGACCCTCCAGCCAGTCGGTCCATCCCGTGATAGGTCTCTCGCCCGGAGAATGGGAACTATGTCTCTCTCTCCCTGCCCGGGTCGAACCTCAGTCAGTGTGATACCTCGAGAGCCCTGCATCAGCCTAACAACTCCCAGCAGCAAGTCGGAGCATACCCCATCATACTCACAGAAGCAGTATAGGGAGATCATAATCAGTATAAAGATGTCCATGGCTGTAGATAAGTCAAACTGTTCTGGGCATGACACAGCCAATCGGGCTATCTGGGCCAGGTCAACAAAGGACAGGTCAAGAATCAGATCAGTCACCTGCTCTGCGCGAAATCCCAAGAAGTCGGCCAATTGCTCAGTCAAAGGTCGCGAATCTCGCGGGAAGACAGGATCTATAAGCTCAGCTCCCCCAATCAGTGCATGAAACTCCTCAATCGTGGGTGTGAGATCGTTATACGAAAGGGTAAAGACATGCCTCTCCCGGTCCCAGTGTCTGGATGCGGCCCGAAGAAGGTTCCAATCTACCGCCCACTCCTTCAATGCCCAGATGCATTTCAACCCATATCGTTGGTCAATGATCCTCCTGTTGTTGCTGCGATGACGGCGGGTCAAATCTATGAGATCGAAATGAAATTGACGCTCTTTGGTCTTAGATCTGTCGTCATAATGTTCCATTTTGGACCAAAGATCAAATCTTGGGGCTAATTTTGAGGTGGAAGACAAGCTTGACACCTGATGTAGCTGCTGGAATGAACTGTTCCCGAATCTGCCTTTTATAAAATGCTGAAACTTGCTGACCAAGAAATCTGTCCCACAGACTCTCTATGTCGTGCGACATAAAGGTCCCAAGAAGCCCTGTGTCGGACGACATAGAGAGCTACATCAGCAACAGCAACAGTTGCAGCTACAGCAATCCCAAAGCGACCCAACGCTTGCTCAAACAACCACCCAAACCTGTCCAAAACACCATAAAAACATACCCAAACACTTCCCCTCGCTCATAAAGCCCACGGGAGAGGATTCGGAACATCCGACACACCCACAGACACATAAATGTCGCCCAAAACATACAAAAATCGCAAAAAACACCCGATCACACCAAAAGCCACCATCCCGTGCCTTTCTTGGGACGAACTCATGCATATAAGCTCGCAAATGCATAAATAAACAAATATTGTAATTGTCAAAGTACAAAAGAAATAAAAAACATTGTTTTACAATCCAAAAGAACAAAAATAGCACATGCATTTCCTCTCTCCCTAAAAAGAGTCAAAGCATGGCAGAAGGGGACCGCCGTGATCACTCCGACTCGGAGTCGTCATCAGAATCGTCCTCCTCCTCAGAGCCGCTGTCATCCTCAGCGCTGCCCACCTCCTCCTCGGAGCCACTCTGCTCCTGGCCATCATCGCCACCCTCCGGCACCTCATGGATCTCGCCGTCAGAGTCATCGCCCTCATAATGCGCCCAAGGCTGGGGCTCAGCATAATACCCCTGCCACTCAGGAATAGTGGAATAAGGGGGCTGGTAGGGATCATCCTCGCCATCATCATCATCAGGCTGGGGCTGTCGACTCGATCCACCCGCCTGAGAACCAGAAGGAGCCAAAGCTGGTCTAGGCCTCTTTTTCGGAGGCACTACATCATCAGGCCGGGAGCTGCACTTCCCCTTCCAATGCTCCGTGCTCCTCTGAAACTGGCGCAGCATCTTCACAGCACCGGTGAGCGCCTTCGCCACCGTCCTGAACGTCTTGGCTGGAACCTGTTCAATGAAAACAGAAAAGGCAGTCAGAAGAAATCAATACAGACAGTAAAGCAGTTAAAAGCTGGAATGAATCAAAAAAAAAGGGGGAAATTACTTACAGAAGTAGTCCCTCGGGGCAGCCGCAGATGTGGGTGAGTCTCGGACATATCAAAAGAGGAGCGGCGAATACTGCCCCCAACCTCATACTCAAAAGATCGGGGAGGCGCCGGTGCCTGCATCCCCGCTGCCCTCCTAGCAGCCATAACCTGAGGAGTCACCAACCGGGTGAACACAAAGTAGGCATAACCACCCTCCTCATAAAACTCGGCAGCGTCAACGCCGGTCCGCAGCCGCTCCAAATCAGGCAAGGCCCTAATGTGCCAAATCCCCAGAGGAGGATCACGAGGAACACGAGCAGCCGCACCAGGACCATGCTGCCTGCTCACTCTCTCCCCCAAGTACAGGGCATCTCCCTCCAGGCCGATCAAGAGCCTCCTCGTCCTGGTCACCAGGGCAGCAGCACCAATCAAGTCCTCACCATAACGGCCGTGCCAGGGGAAGTGTCTCAACCCGACAGGAGTAGCCCTCAGAGCAATCATAATGTCGTGATAGCAAGCCGTCTTATGGGGCTTCACCCCGTCCACCTTCCGGCTCTCTCTCGCTCCAAAAGTCCAACGGCGAATGGCAGGGAACAGATCTGCCGCAATCCTCTCGGGCACAGTCCAGGCGTAACAGTCGAACACCTCATAGGCCCACACCTGAAATCAGAGACAAAAGACTCTCAGTGTGCAGAAACAGTATGAAATGAAGACAAAAAAGTCAAGTGCAACAGTCAATGTGCGAAAAAAGCAAAGGACATACCTCCAGCACAGTCTGGTAAAAATCCAAAGAGGTCACGCTGCCCCTGCTCACCTCATCCAGGCCTCTGTACACCTGGGCCAAACCAGCCTCTCCCCATGAAAAGGTGGACACCTGGTCCCAATCTCTAAGAGGCTCCAACAGAAGAGTCAATGCCGTCGTAGAGGCATTGCAAAACAGGGTGTCAGACAACCCAGCCCAGACAAAGGCTCTAGCTGTTGGTGTAATGCCCTAGGCTTTAGTTATGTTTAACTGAAAACCGTTATGTATCATCTTTATCGTTTATGTTTATTATTTGATTATTATATAGTTTGCATATTTATTGTAATAATCTCCGTCCCTGATTATTAAGAGAATAATTAGTATAATTGTCAATGGATAATCATGTGATGATTATATGCATAAGAGATGCACATTGAAATTATGGGTACTTGTTAGAGAACAAGTGACTGGACATGACCCGCATGAGATTTATGTCATGGTCAAATGTCATACTTAAATCTCATACGGTTACTTCATTTATTTCCTAGACCTAAGATTATCGTAACCTTACATATGATGAAAGTCATGTTTGATTTTAGTCAAACGATATCTTAACACGATATCTATAAAGACTATCATTGGCATGATCGGATTCATGATGGGAAGGATGATAAGTCAAGAAGGAATTTGTCCCTCGGAAGAAAGATGTTATGCTTGGGCCCCTCGATGAGTGATAATGATGAAAGTGTATGGCCGTACCCCAATATGATTGGAATTATCATTATACTCAAGAATCGAGAAAGCATTGAACAATAACAAGTTGACAAGGACCATGACTTGTGTTCAATATAACATCGTGAGACAAAGGGATAAATTAAAGTACACCATTGGAAACGTGAACTCTTACGTTACATTATTTGGGTAGACATAATGGCTTGCTAGAGTCCGCTTATGTCTTATGAGGTTCGATATGATCGAACTCATTGCCAACATAATGTAATCCTATTGGGTCACACACAACTAGAATGAATTGGTTAAACCGGAGGAAGAATAGTTGAGAGTTTACGTATCCGGCTATATATACCGCGCGACATATTAAGCCAATGGCTTAATATACCGCGCGACATAATAGGCCGCATGCGCGGTTTGACAGCCTGTCTCTCCTAATACGATTAGGAGAGGTATTCCTACTATTGTAGTATAAATACAAGGGTTCTGTCAGACCTAAAAGGTCAGCCGAAATTTTTCAATCAAAATTCACAACAAAAATACTCTCAATATTCTTCAAGGTTTTAGATCTAGCAATCATCAAGAAGTTGTTCTTGGATTCATTCAAAGGTGTGGATACCAAAAGAGGGTCTTCGCTCGTTCATCGATCAAGGCCTAGAGTTTAAGCAAGTTGAAGAACGAAGTTTGTGATTCGATATCACATAATCAAATCGTTCGATAGCTCAAGACCGGAAAGCGTTTCAAGGTTGGTTTAATTCTATCTCATAGGTATTCAAATTAATTGTATAGAACGGATCCTAGGGCTTCTTGGGTTTTATGTTTTAATGCTTAATTCCGCTGCGCATGGACCCGTAAAACCCAACAGTGGTATCAGAGCCCCGTTCGTATGGTTAAGTTTGAATTAACATGCTAGATTTAAGATATAAATTGTTTATATGCTTATTGCATGTTTTGTATGCGATAGAATTTTCAATTGTTTATGTGAAACAATGTGAAAATCGTTTTCGAAATATCTTTGAATTAAATCTGTAAAAGGGATGTTTTACGTGATTTAATTACATGTAATCTGTATTGGTTCGAATCGGAAATCCTGTTACTTGGCTGCTTATGTCGCGCGACATGTTGAGCCATGTGGAGTTCAGGTTAAGCGGCTGTTAGGTCGCGCGACATATCAAGCCTCGGGCGATGTTGTCACGCGACATAATAAGCCAAAACCGGCGTAATCAGTTTGTTCAATTTTTCTGCTATTCTGTGATTGTGTTTACAATCTGATATGTTCATATGAAAATCTGGATGTTATAAAATTGAGTTTATAAGTCCGCGATAGATTGATTCATTGATATACATGATTAATTGATTAAAATGTTATTTTAATAATTATTGCAATGTATATGAAAATCTGGATATTATAAAATTGAGTTTATAAGTCCATGCTAGATTGATTCATTGATATGCATGATTAATTGATTAAAATATGATTTTAATAATTATCGCGATGCATGAATTATTTGTTCTTAAGTGTTAAGAATTTTATTAGATGTTTAGTTGAAACATTGATTTGTGATTTCCTAAAATGTTTAGTTGAAACATTGCATTAAAGTTTCCTAATATGTTTAGATTTAGACATTGTAAATTTTGGATTTTATGATTGTTTATGGAAACAAGTCATAATTACGCGAAATTTTAAAAGGAAACTAATTGTTTATAAAAGGTAGTGATTATGTTGCCAAATCAGAGTTGATTTCTAATTGTGCATGACTAGGAGAGTTCTGTCTAAGGAAGAGTTGGTACTTAAGTAGTCCTTGTGGCTCACCTATCTTCCTGGGAACTTATCTGGTGCATGATTATGACTATCTTTGCTGATATGCTTATAATCTACCTTAAAGAACCTTCATTTAACTTTTAAGTTCTTTATGCCAATCCATGATTTAAACACTTGAGACCACTCGGATAGTTTTGGGTGGGCTTGCCATAGCAAGGTGCTTTGATTCTATTCCGTTTGCGAGCAAGATGAGGAAATGGTGGTTCCTATACGTTTAAAATGGATGAACTTAATTGGGTTATCAAAATAGTTTTGGACCCAAGGCATAAGATGAGATTAAAATATGCTTGGACATATGATGTCTTAAATAAATCTCATAAAAGATCCTAAGAGTCATATATGATATGATTGATGTTTTCTACCTAATTAGTTTAATCTTGAGCGGTGCGCCATAGCGTACTTGAGATTAAATTAAAGTTGGATCTTAGCCCTAAGAGTCATATACGATATGATTGATGTTTTCTACCTAATTAGTTTAATCTTGAGCGGTGCGCCATAGCGTACTTGAGATTAAATTAAAGTTGGATCTTAACCCATTAAATGCATATTATGCTTATTAGCATTAGAAGGTGTATGATTTAGTGGGAGTATTTGTAAAATACATTATTTGCTCTTAAATGATAAATGTGTTGATATTTATATGTGTTCATATAATTTGTATATTTTGTTGTAGAAGTAGCATTACATAATGATAATTGCGATTCGTCCTTATGAAGGACAAAATTCGAAAAGAACGGTACAAGTTATTCTGATTTGATCAGACGCTCAAGAATGGTTCTTAGGCAAATGTGTACGTTTTTGACGAATCCGTTCCTACTAAACCCATTGCAAATGTTGCAAAGGGCAAATAAGGAAGCAACATTAGAAACATATTGATGATTCTGACAATATTGCTTGCCTTGAATTTGCCACCATGGTTGAAGGCTCTTATGAAGAACCTTGGGCACATGATAACTAATCTTTTGTTCTAGCATAACGCAAATAGGGAAATGTTCCAAGTGCAAGCTAGGCAAAAGATATATATGTTGTGGTGAAGGCTCTTTATTCATATGATGAAAGAAGGAGCAATCCGCAAATTGTGTTAATGGTTTACACAATAAAAGGGTTCATAAAGGAAGGAAAAAGTAGGTAAAGCAAAGGTTGCCAAACCTAGGACAAAAGTTGTCAAAGCCGAAAAGGATAAACCCAAAGTGTCTCAAAAGGATGCAGTTTGCTATCATTGCAATAAGATTGTCATTGGAAGCAAAGTTGCAAGGCTTATTAGGAAGGCCTAAAAGGTGAAGAAGGGCAATATGATTGCTACTACTTCAAATATCTATATGATAGATATTTTCCCTTCGACTTCTTGTTCTTGGGTATATGATACCGAATCGGATCCCACATTTGTTTAAATGTGCAAGGAACAAAGAATAGAAAGCTACTCAAATAAGGTAAATTAAACCTATGCATGGGAATGGAGCAAAAGTTGCAACATTAGCCATAAGGGACTTATGAAGTCACTTTACCTTGTGAAGTAGTACTTGTTTTGAACAAGTATGACTACGTTCCAGATTTGAGTAGGAGTATTATTTCTGTTTCTTAAATGGATGATGAAGGATATAATTTTCTTATTTTCAATAAGAAGTTTTATATTTATTTAATAATATGTCTTATTGTAATGCATATGTCATTAAATGGTCTTCATATCCTTGATGATGAGAAACAAAATAATATTGAAGATATCTATGATATAAATGGGAAATCTAAACCGAACAATATGAACAAAGCATTTATATGGCATTGCCGGCTTGGTCAAATAAATAAGAAACATATATCTAAACTCCATTAACATGGACTTTTAGACTCATATGACCATGAATCATTTGAGGAATGTGGATCTTATTTATTGGGATTATCGACCAAACCACCCTACACTAAAGTAGTGGGAGGACTAGTGACTTATTGGTCATTATACATGAGATGTATGTGGACTATTAAGTAGCATTGCTAGGGGAAGACTTCGGTATTTCATCATATTTCACTAAAGACTTATCTAGATATGACTATGTCTATCTGATGAAGTCCGAAGGTGAATCGTTTGAGATGTTTTGAACATTTCAAAGATGAAGTACAAAACAACTTGGTAAAACTGTTAAGTACTTCGATTAGATCGAGGTGATGAATATTTGAGCCAAGAATTTGACAATCATCTCAAAACTATGAAATCGTTTCAAAGTTGACTCCACCCAGAACACCACATTGTATGGTGTTTCGAAAGGAGGAATTGAATCTTGTAGGACATGGTTCGTTCGATGATGTGTCAATTAGACTTTCCTATTTCCTATTTCCTTTTGAGGATATGCATTAGAAATAATGCGGTTACAACTTTGAATCGAGTCCCTACTAAATCGGTTCCTAAGGCCCCAGCGTGAGATGTGGCATGGAAGAAAACTTAGTTTGTCTTTCATGAAGATTTGGGGTTGCGAATCTTATGTAAAGAGACTTGTCTCTTATAAGTTAGCACCAAATTTGACAAAGTTAATTTTGGAAATTAATCTTACAAACCGCAAAGAGAACAAAACGTTTGTTGCTCTACACGATTTGTTTCTTGAGAAATAGTTTCTCAATAAAGAATCTAGTGGGAGTAAAATTAATCTTGAAAGAAGTTCAAGAACCCGAAAATAATATGGAACCAAGAGTAGAGACGGTAACCAAGTTCACAAAGGAGTTGTGAAACCGGTTCAAGATGCACAAGTCCATCGTGGATTGGATAGGTTACGATCCGAACTCAAGAAATAGTGATTTCTCGTTGCGGAAAGTGATGAAGTGGATGTCATTGAGAATGACGATCCTACTTGCTATCAAGAAGCGATGTCCTCTCCTAATTTGGATAAATGGTTAGGAACCATGGAATCCAAATTACAATCCATGTTTAACAATCAAGTTTGGAACTTGATTGGGCTACCTAAAAGTGTAAAAACTAAAGGGTGCTGAAGTAGGTCTTCAAAGACCAACATGGATGTGAAGGTGTATACTTTCATGACTAAGGATTGTAACAAAGGGATTTAGGCAAATTCATAGTATTGACTATGTTAAAACCTTTTTTCGCCAGTTACAATGTCGAAGTCTGTTAGAATTTCAATTGCCATTATCACATATTGTGACTATGTGATATGACAAATGGATGTCAAACGACTTTCTTTAAATGGAAAGATTATTAAGGATGTGTATAGTACACAACCCTAATAGTTTGACGATCCAAGAAACTCTAATAGAGTATGCATGTTGCAAAGATCCATGAGATGGGTTGAAGCAAGCTTAAAGGAATTGGAATCTTCGTTTTGATGAATTGGTCAAAGAGTTTGACTTTATCAAGTACGAAGATGAACCTTGTGTATGCATGAAATTCAGTGGGAGCATGGTATTATTTCTATTGTTTTATTACAATGATATCTTACTCATTAGAAAAACAAGTTCCGACACTTAAGACTGTTAAGTCTTGGTCAAGGAAAGGTTTCTCAATGAAAGATATGGGTGAAGCCGCTTACATCCTTGGCATCAAGATCTATAGAGATAGATCTAGAAGGATAAATTAGTTTGAGTCAAAGTATTCACATTGACAAGATTCTTAGAAGGGTCTAAGAAGAGTAGCTTGTCAATGGGTCATGGTATTTCTCTTAGCAATATTCATTGTCTTATGACAAGTGATGAGCAAAAGGGAATGAATGAAGTTCCATATGCTGCGGCACTTGGATCTGTCATGTATGCCATGATTTGTACTAGACTCGACGTCTCGTATGCTATAAGCATGATGAGTCGATACCAATCTGATCCTGTTGAGAACCAATGTATGGCAGTCAAGAAGATCCTAAGTACTTAAGAAGAACTAAGGATACGTTCTTGGGATTTGAAAGATTGGAAGTTAATCTTGTTGTAAGGGTTACAAAGATGCTAGCTTCCAAACTGACAAAGTTATTTTAAAATCGCAATTAGGATTTGTGTTTGTGCTTATTAGAGGTGCAATTTTGATTGGAAGAGTTCCAAGCAGAAATTGTAGCGGGTTCCACTACTAAGGCCATATTTTAGCAACATATGATGTAGTGAAAGAGGCGGTTTGGATCAAAAGTTCATTTAGTGTTTTGAAAACACTTGAGTGTTTTTTTAAGTATCACTAATCCGTGGAACTTTGTTGTGATAATTATGGTGTCATTTGTGCAAACAATGGAACCAAAATCACAACAGTGATCCAAACACTAACTTAGACGTTCTTCGAGGAATTCATAAAGAATGAGAAGACGTTAAGATATACAAAGTATCAACCGAT